>OU862893.1:20010000-20100000 GCA_917880725.1 Selenia dentaria | reverse complement strand
AACAGCTCGCTTAAGAGCATCCTACGCGTGCTCTATTGGGTTTAAGTCAGGCAAGCCGGCAGTCCAGTCTAACCTTGTGATGTCGTATTTTCGTCGAGCAGCATTGACTCGTTGAGCTCGATGGGCGGGCACATTATCATCGACCAGTACAAATTAGTGCCCATGGTTTACTCAGAATTGTCTGACAATTCCATCAATAGCAACTGCTCTTTACATGTCTGCTGTCATGAAGCCTCGATACGGCATCATAGGCGTTCTTGCTCAAAGTGATCCCAAACTTTTTTCGTATATGGAGCATTATACCGCTAGAACAGCATATTACACTAACAGTAATAACACATCATATTCTTTATAAGGGGGTAATAAACTGTTTGTCTCTACTGACATTTTCACTGTCGCCGGCCGAGTGGCGAGTAGTAAAGGATCAATTCAGACCATGAGTGAATTTGAACTCATACACAAACGTTAGCCGCGTGTTGGATGGATGATGATGAATCAAAATATTAGCCTAAGATACTCAGGGGTAATGTTGCATTGTCATCTATACATATAATAAAAATGTAACGGATTACTGTCTGTACATGGAAGATATATGAGAAGAAATATGATTGGGACTTTTATAAATGAAAATAGAATGACTAAAAAAATGATTGTTAGAGTGTTTGTCTGTTTGTCTGTTTGTCTGTTTATATGTTTGCCAGTTAGTCTGTGCGTTTGTGCACGTTAATCTCAGAAACGGCTTATCCGATTTAGATTTGGTTTTCAGTAATATATTGTGGTAAGTTTCAATTAACATTTGGTGTTTCATGTCAATCGGTTCATAAAAAAAGTTAGTAAAATTTTAAGAATAACTGTCACTACACCAAGACCAAGCGAGCGAAGCCGCTGGCGGGTCTTATGGTTATTGAGTGTGTTCGTTACAAACATACAAAAACACAAATCTTTTTTTCATAATTATATTACTAGCGACTACCCGCGACTTTGTTCGCGTAGTAGGCTTGGCCTTTGGTATCGCCATAACCTTCCGTCTCTTCTTGGTTTTTCTTTCATAAGAACCTTCTCCTAAAAATATTAACACAAGAAAAAAGAATTACCTAGAGCTTGTTCTATCCGTTCTAAGCGTGACCGGGAGAAATAGGGGTTCATTTATGTATGTATATATATATATATATATATATACATATATATACATATATATACATATATTACATATATATATATATATATATATATATATTATAGTATAGAATACTCATTCATCAAAACACAGTCGTAACCTATTCGGTTGAAAAATAAAACATGTGAGTGGGATAAACAAATAAAAATATTTTAAGTGTTGTAGTGACTTTGATGCATTGTTATGAGATGTTACGACTTTTAATGCAATAATGCATCAAAACTCTTAACCACCATCTCACAAAATCATAACGCTATCTACGATCTCACCAGCTACCTGCGTCTGTAACCACAGATTAAACAACAGTGACTTCGAAAGTAAGGTCACAGATTTGTACGGGATGAAATAATAACGGTTTTGATGTTACGCTGTATTATTTTAATCGTCATCAACACATGGTAGGGTTAGCATAAAATGCTTATTGTTTTTTAAATTTTTATATTCATCAATAGAGAGATACAAGTGGTGGATGTAGGATTTATTTTTATGTATAATTTATTTGCCGCGAGAGATTATATTTTTACACCATAAGTACATCCATTATTTCACTAAGTTACCTAAGAAGAGAATTTATTTTTTACCGACTTCCAGTTCCAGACAGTTGTTATTTACTAAATATAATTATTTAGAACTCGTAATACTTTGGCATGAGTTATATTTCAAATTGCTCGGTACTGCTCCGGCTTTCTTTAACTTTTTGGCACGACATTATCGCACAGCATTATTAAATTTAAGTAACTAAACTAAATTGCCAAAAACCATTACACCAGAGAAAGTGCTACCAAACAATCTATACTAGACCATATCACTACTAACCTGAAAAACGACACATTTCACACGATGTTAGTTGATTCCTCGTTGTCTGACCACAGACAGATATATTTACAAATTAAGAAAATGAAACCACCGCGGAAGATACATTATAATTATGAAGTTATAGACTACAACAAGCTCTTTGACTTAGTACTGGATACAGTCTCTCAAGAATCTACTAGTGACTATGCAACATTAGAAGAACAGATTAGATCTTGCACAGAAAAAAGCAAAATAATAAAAACAAAAATACTTAATCAACCTCAAAAAGACTGGATAAACAAAAGTGTGATAAAGGAAATCAATGAAAGAAACGTGTTGTGGACGGAATTAAAAAAGAACCAGACGATAAGAGACTAAAAGAAAATTTTCACAATAAAAGGAAACATGTAGCCAAACTCATCTAAGATACTAAGGATTCATATCACTTTAAAGAATTTACTAAATACAGCAACCAATCAAAGAAAATGTGGAACCTAGTTAATAGCCTAGCTAACAATAAAATAAAAATTAAGTTTAAAAAAAAACATGGAATTAGTACAAAAGTACTCAAATGTATAAAAACCCTGATCTCGGATAAATTGGCAAAATGCTTTAACCAATTACTATAAGATGGTGTATTTCCGGATACGTTAAAATAGCAAAATTGACTCCTATCTTCAAATCTGGACTAAAAAAAGATCCTGGTAATTATCGTCCTATCTCGGTATTGCCAGTGATAACTAAAATTCTTGAAAAAATATTACATACGAGATTAGAAAAATACATGGAATCTATCAACTTTATCTCAGATCGGCAATATGGTTTCAGATCTAAAAGTAATACACTAACAGCCACTATCGATCTAGTTACTAAGATAAAACGTAATATTGATCAAAAAAATATAGTTCTTGGTATTTTCATAGATTTAAAAAAAAACGTTTGATACCATAAGTCACAAATTACTCTTGATAAAATTGGAATCTATTGGTGTTACTGGGAAGGGATTACAAATATTTGAATCATATCTTACAAAAAGGTCTCAAGTAGTTTAAATTGACTACAATACCCAAAGTAAAGCTTTACCTATAACATGTGGAGTCCCGCAAGGCTCAAATATAGGCCCACTGCTGTTTTTGACTTACATAAATAATATACAGGACTTAGATCTAAGTGGTCATATATCTCTTTTGCGCGGATGACACTTGTTTGTTTTACTTTGGGTCATCTATACATGAATTAGTCTCCCGAGCCCAAAAGGACCTGAATATTTTATACGATTGGTTCCAGCACAACTTAATTACTATCAATATCTCCAAAACATGTTAAGTTTTATTTAAAGCCAAAAACAAACAGATACCCTTGCACCCCCTCTAACAATCAACAATGTACCCATTCTCCAAAAGACACGCGAAAAATACCTGGGCTTGCACATGGATACCCAATTAACTTGGAATACACATATTGAACATATAAAAAGTAAGTTAGTAGCACTTTGTGGTGCACTCCGTTGCATTGCTCGATGTATTCCAAGTAAACTACGATTCCCAATTTACAATGCACTGGTAAAAACGCAACTATTGTACTTGATTGAAATCTGGGGTTCAGCTGCAAAAACAAGGTTAAACAAACTTCAAAGGTTACAAAACAAAGTTATTAAAATACATTTCAACTACAACTATTTAACGTCCACCAAAAAAGTTTACGAAGAAACAAAAATAATGAATATTAAAAAACTGTATAAATATAACACATGTATTTTTATCCGTAAAACATTAAATAAAAACATACATACCGATTTAAATTTTACAAAACAAAAAATGTTGCGAACCACCGAACCCGCCGAGCTAGCTACCTTGTAATTCAGAAGCATCGCACTAATTACGGCAAAACAATGCTTACTGATGAAGGAACGCGACTTTACAACCAACTACCCTCACATAAAATAATGTAAACTCACTTCACGCTTTTAAAAAGACATTGGCTCAACATATTATCGCAGATGAATCTTGAGGTAAATCTTATGCGTGAAATGAGTACCTACCCTATACGATGTATTATTTGTGAACTTTTGTTGTATTGACAAACATAGGTACCTACAATATTTACAATATTTGTTTTCTAATTATGTCAATATTTTTGCGACGACGAACATAAATTGTATACCTAAATTATGTTACCTCGTAAGTGACAATTTGTCTTTGAGGGTAATAAAGTCCTTTTATCCTAATCCTAACTAGTAGTACTCGGACACTAAGAGTTCTCGCAAAACATTATGTAATTATCACTCAAGTGTGGAAGCCCTATAATGTTTAATAAAAAATGTATGCTCGTCTATGCGTGATATAATATTGAACTGAAGTTTTTTTGCTAACTCTACATACTGGGCAATGCCCGCGTCAAATGTTACAGATGATTACGTTACATAACTCATCATCATCATATTTTGTGAATCCGTTCTCGTAAAGGAACCGAACTATTGGGGTTCCTTTAAAACATGAACTAGGTTACAAGAGAGTAATAATCAGCAGCTTAAGTTGAATGATTTTAAACTCATAATAAGGTAGGATCCTAAATGTAAAATAAGTTATTATTAAATAAAATAAAAACATTTGACGAAGATTGATGTATGCTGCACCAACTGAAGGACTCTTTCAACATCTCACAGTTTTCATCTTCGTAAAATATGAGCGCACTATGTCGTCATCAATGCGGAACCTTACAAAAATAGATGACGTTCCCGCTTGTCTCTCGCCTACAAACCGAGTTGTGATTGATGTACCACGGCGACGAGAGCATGATAATGTAGGGAAAATTAGAATTCCAGTTCTGAGTCTAGTTAATGACGTATCATTTTGATGGGAATCGAAGTAGGTGATGTGTTTTCTACGGTAAAGAATAGATACTGGTTTGTGTTGGGTTAAGTACGAGTATTAGGAATAGATTAATTTATTTATTATATTCACTGAGGTACCATTACTACCACTGAATGGTACGCTAATGGTACCTCAGTGATTATATTATTCGTTTCACTCATTCAGGCGTAGTCATCAGGCACAGGGCATGCCCGTATCGTTTATTTAAAAAAAATGTATGAAATATATAAAAGAAGGAGAAGCACAGCCTAGTATCCGAAAGCACACATAATTGAAAAAATTTGAATCTTCAAGGTTACAGGATTTTAAGAACGATATATAATGAGCATGACTTCCTAAGCGCACAATAAAGAGATGTAATCTTGTAATTTTATGTTTAGTCCGATTTTACATTACCAGAGACAGGCTGCCTTTATTGTGGCTGTAAATAAAAATGATAAAAAAACAGCAAAAAGTTTGCAATAAGATTTTGTTTTCATAATTTCTATTAAAACGTTACAATAAAACTTAGGCCATTTTTCAGAAAAACGCTCATGTATGAAAATCAAGCTGATTGGCAATTTAACACAGCTCAATAAGTATATTAAAATACGTTAATTGGTTTTTGTTTTGGTTTGGTAGTGAATGATTGATTTTTTTATTTATTAATAAAGATAACCCGCTAGCGGCTTCACTCGTAGGATTGAATATCCAAAAAAAAAAATTCTTAGTGGATGTGTATAAAAGGAATCAACTCTAACCCCAAAGGCTTAGGCTCTGCGTTGATGATTCAGGACAAGTTATTATATAAGTATATATAGTATATATAATATATAAGTATGTATATATATGTTACAATCAGTAACATATCTAAGCAACTGTTAGCTCACCTAATCCAATCTGAAATGTTTCACTGAACCAGTTTGAACCAGTTTCTACTAGGAACTTTAGATATGTACGCTAAAATATCAACAGTCAAGGGCTTTTTAACCAAATATAGTCGACGATTAGCGGCATGATCTTAAATCCCTAATTCTGACTACACCACTTATTTTAAAATAACTGTAGCAATAAAATTATGCGAATGAGATGGAGATCAAAACAGATATTTTGCAAAACCGCTTTTCGAGCCATTCGAATCGCTTACCGAATTCTCTAGATGTTTTTATTTGCATCTTTCTGAAATTGCCTCAGCACAACCTCAGGGCATGCATTAGCCCATATTAATACATAAAAGTTTGTTGAAACCAACATCGGGATGATTATGCTCTCAATTTAACATTGAAAGCTCAGAATCCAACCTTTTTGCATTTTATAGTTTACAATTTACCAACATAATGGCGTGATTGGTACAAAGGAACCCGGGATCTTTGCGGTTTTATACTTCAATAATAATTACGGTATTCTACTTTAAGGTGTTTTATGCCAGTAATTTAATTTGTAACTTTATACTTTTAGTATTTGACAGGTTTAAGAATTAAAAGTATGAGATACAAATGGAACACGAACACACAACGTATAAGCAAAACCTAGTTTAAACTACCAGTGGATTCTATAGGCAGGCTATTATAGGTTTTCTGTTACAAACAATCTTCCACGTTCGGTAACGTAGCCAAAATGATCGTGGCACTGACCCGCTGGATAACAAATACAGATCATATTGCTGGCTTATTTTTTGGAGTATCGATTTGTTTTTGGGAGATCGCGGGAAAAAACCCAACACTGTTTAATATTGATTTTGTTTAGTTTTCCAATATATTTGATTCTTCGAGATTTAACGTGTAGATAAAAGTGGTAAATTATTAACCGTAAAATGTTCGTAATGGTATACTAGTGTAGGTAGAGTACCGATACAAAAAGATGAAACGTTGTTTTTGTGCTTTCCTCATCAGTCACCTTTATGTGTTTTAATTAGGTATTCACTTCATTACTAGAAAGTGACTTCGACAGGAAAGTGACTTAATGACAGGTTTATTTGCGCGCCTGTGACTTGATATGACTACTTGAATCAACTATAAATATTTACCGTAATAAATTGAGAAATAGCAAATTTACAAACGTAAGAATCCACATACAAATGAAAAAATGTAAAGGTATTGATTCGCATTTTGGCCACGTGTTGATTATGGCAGCCTTTCCTTCAAAACGTTATAAATTTATAGAGCGCCCGGTCGACAAATTGTGATTATTTTATGTAGGTATCTAAATAAACCATTATGATACCATGATCAAAATATAAATATTTAGAAAGGAGTCTTAATTTCCGAATCTATGAGTTTTGTTGAAATAAAATAAAAAGTCAAATTAAAACATCATCGATCTCCTTCCGTTCATATTTTACAACAACAAAGTTGCATCAATCCAAAATCTTTATTCTCAACGCCACCTTAACTAATTCATCAATGCCCGGAACTGCAAAAAAACCATTCATTCACAACACAGCAATCTTATTCAGAGCCACACACAAAGACCACTCAAGATACTAAAAATTTCTATTACATCCTCACTCGTAAAAATGTCACTTTACAATGAATGATCAATCATTTCCGAAGAAGTCTTATGCAGTAGTTATATGTAAAAAAATCTAAGAGGTGACCCACTTCCAGCGATTTGCATTCAGTCCACCGTTTGAAGTGATTTATCATTTACCATGCCAGCAAAATAGAGTTTGTAGGCATATTCAGATTACGAATTTTGAGAGTTGAGAAATATAATGAAAGTAGGTAAGGAATTTTGTACTAAAATCTTAAATAATAATAGTTATTGTAAGGGGTACTTTTGGGTATGTAATAAAAATAGCAAGTACTTATTACAAAAAGTATTTGCGTGGTAAAAGTATTAAATGTGACTCATCTAATATTTGGACAATCCAAAATAAATATTCCTAAAAAAATGCAGATTTTAGAGATAAAAATTACAATTGTACAGCTATAACAGTGAGGCCACCGAAGCGCCCGCTTGAGCCGATAAAGTGTTGTTATTCTCATATTCTAGATGATTACAAGACCAATCATATGACTTTCGGTGCAAGCAATCAATTACTGTAAAAACAGTCGCAGCCGGATGCGAGTGCTCTGTAAAGCCCGAAAGGTACTCTACTACTCAACTGTACAGTGTCAGTTAAATCGTCAAAATAACATTAAAAAGATCAAGTAATCTATTTAGAGTTATTCATAATTCAAAGACAACCAACCAACAAATCAAGCTCCGATCATTTAACTTTTTCGGGTTCAACTTAATTCGATTCCAATAATATTTACGATGGGCAAAGCGTTCAATAAATTAATACTTAACAATGCATGGCATTCCGATCGACCTGCGCTCTGACTATAAATAATTCATAAATATGTTTTTATTAATTAATAATGATCATTGATTCTCAATGTGACTATATTTAGATCGAGAAAAAGCATTTCAATATCGCCATAGGACACATCTTAATTATTAATATTTCTTATTGGGCTATTGTCCATTGCGAAGACATTCTTGACAAATAATGGTCTACAATTTTATAATTAGGAATTTTGTCCCGAGGGTATGATAAAAAGAAATTATCTCGAGATGTGAGCACGAAGGGTTTGATCCTGTCTGAATGTCGATCTCTCATAAGAAACAATTTAGCATAATTTCCATAATGCCATGCTACGGTTTAATAAATGCCAAACCAAACTAAAGCTATATTTTTTATGTGTATGTGATACAGGTGCCATTCACAGCCTAACACAGTAATGCTTGCACATTATTGATTCGCATCAGAAAATCTGGCGTTGCTGTGCTGTTCTGTGATATTAGCCAAGACGGCCTCTTTCAGAAGAGGCCTAGCACCTAGTGAGTCTGGATTTCTTGTCTCTAGCAATTCGCATGCTGACGGTGGGGGAAGTATTCTTTAAACTTGTCCTCTCGCATACATTACAATGTATACTGATTACAGTTTATTAATATTTCGATGTTATTCTAACTATAGTATTAGGTTCTTACATATGAATTTGTTGTTATGTCGAACTGGCCACTGTGATTTCAAATAACATCTGGGGTTAGGCTAGGAATTCCAAATTGGTATTTAGGCTTGTGTACTTGATCCGAGTTAAATTAAACTCGTTGCACATTTTCTGCGGACATGTTTATTTTAACATTTTCTCGTTTTCCTAGGAGCGACAAAATTAAATACTTACGCCGCGAGCGGTTGGCGCGTACCTCGCGCTTCCCCGCAGGCCCTGCGCCACCCTGCACGCTATTCGCCCGTCTACCATGCCGTGCCTATTCACCATGCTGCCTTCATTTGTGGCGGCAACATACACAATAGATAATATATTGTTATCCTGGTTAACGACAGCGGAGCGGAATCGAATCTGTTATGGGATGGTTTTGGAAAAACTGTGATATAAGTTTCTCATAATTTAACTGAAGCGTATGAGTACCAATTTTCGAATCTATCGACTCAGGAATAAAAAGCCCCATTTCACCCTCTTAGGGGTAGAATACACTTCACACAGAAAACACCCTCACGCGAAAATACGCGCTGTCAGAATATTACATTTTATTTCAGAAGAGACGGATATTTTTCTCTGTGGTCTGGCAGAATTCACAGAGACTGCACATAAAATATGTGAAAGTAATGAATTGTGAATTAATAAAAAAGGTATAATAATTTGAGTCGTAATATTAAATAAATTTAGGTTAGTGCAGCATTGTTTTGGGTTAACTGTCATGATGCTATAACGGTTTTAGAATTAAAAAATTAAATATTTTTTTATTTTATTGCCAATTTTATGTTATTAGTTCTATGGAACTCTAGGTATATTTTTTCTTCGAAGGTCTTTTTTATTATAGAATAACAAAGTATGTAGCTGGTTATTGTTACTAAAATCACACAACAATTTCAATAGTTAAAAAGGATTAGTTTAAATTAGTAACATTTTGAACTAAACTTTGTTAACGCAGATGCCGTTGAAACGAATAATTCCAGTAGGACATATGTCACCAGCGAAGTTATCTCTAGACCCATGTCCACCCTTCATAGTGTCGTTTTGGATTATGGTCACCTTGAGGTTTTCTCTGTTAATGGAAAAAAGGTGATTTTAATGTAAGTCAATAGTGGCATTGGTAGTAAAATAAATGAATTATTTACGTTTAGCTGCTTGGTTTAATCCTTCCTATACCGTGATAATTAAAAAAAAGATGTATGAATGAAACTGACGTATAGTTACGTCTCTGGGACGCAAAGGGTTAATATGAATAATTGAGTTACGTTGTGAAAGGTTGCCCTTTATTCTTATGTGTTCATAGCTGACTTGATACCCAGGTCGGACAGTTGTTTGGTTTTTCTGACAAATATTTTTTTCATAGCAGTCTGGAGTCTGGAACAGTGCCGAAGATGGTAATAGGCTCACCTCTTTATATATAGAACAATATATAGAATACAGGCTTAATACTCTTTTACGCCACAACACCTAAAAGACCTGACCAGTGCAAGCTGCGGTGAGATTGGGGACTCTCTGCTTAAAGAGCTCACTTCACTAGTAAATGTGATGTTAACAGGTAAAGTGAATGACGCAATAACAAATGTTTTATACGGAGCTAATTTATGCGCTCTTCTTAAAAAAGATCGTAGCATAAGGCCCATAGCTGTTGGAACAGTGTACCGTCGTCTAACTGCTAAAATTTGTGTTAAACACATCAAACAATCTCTCTGCAAGGAATTTCAACCCTTGCAGTTGGGATTTGGTTCACAGGGTGGCTGTGAGGCGGCGGTACATGCCCTAAGAACATTTTTAACAAATGAAGGATGTGAAGTGTTGCTGAAGGTTGATATTAAGAACGCCTTCAATTCTCTTGATAGAAACACTATTTTGACACAAGTTAAAAATAAAATCCCTTTTATATATAATTTCATTTGGCAATGTTATGGTAAACCTTCAAAATTAATATACAAAAACAATTTGTTATCTTCAGAAGTAGGATGGCAACAAGGTGATCCACTTGGACCAGCTATTTTTAGCCTAGCAATCCACCCTATCATCAAAAAATTAGAATCGAAATTTAATGTCTGGTACCTGGATTCCCTAGGAGGAGATGTTGACACTGTTCTTAAAGACCTACAAAATTTAATTTCAGAATTTAGTTCAATAGGTCTTGCTCTCAACTTTTCAAAATGCGAACTTTTCATTCCAAATTCTACAACACTACTAAGAAACAAGATATTAAACATTTTTGAACCAATTGCTCCCAATATCAAAATATTAGATAATCGATCACTTCGCCTCTTAGGGTCTCCAATCCTAGACGAGTCAATTGAAGATTTTGTTGATGACAAAATTCAAAACTTTAACTCAGTTTCGGACCGCCTACTAAAAATAAATTGTCACATGGCCTATTTTATTATTCGATATTGCCTTTTTGTCCCTAAATTTATGTATTCTCTTAGATGTTGTCAGTTTTGGAATCATCCTTTACTTTTACAAAAACTTGACAACATCCAGAGGGATACGCTCACTACCATACTTAACACACATTTTGACGATCGCACTTGGCGCCAGGCCTCACTACCTGTTAGGTGTGGAGGTCTCGGTATTCGCAAAATTTCTAGTGTAGCATTACCCGCATTCCTTTCATCAATTTTCAGTACTCAAAAGTTAGTAAAGGCAATTTTATCGCCTTCTATTCAGATTAGTTATATGACTGAGGCTTTAGGAAACTGGAAAATAGCTTGTCCAAGTCAGTCCCTGCCCAAAGCACCTGCTTCTCAGAGGCAGTGGGACGGGCCGCTCTGTGAGTTAGAACTTGAAAACCTGATCAATTCAACTAGTTCTTCCGCAGAGCGTGCTCGCCTGTTAGCTGTTACTCGATGGGAGTCGGGGCTTTGGCTACATGCTTTGCCGCGCCGGGGCGCATACCGCGGCACGCCAGCTTGAATGATATCATCCGTCGGGCATTTGTCAGTGCTGGAGTCCCGTCAGTTTTGGAACCGAACGGATTGATGCGGGATGACGGCAAGAGACCAGATGAGATGACTATCGTCCCTTGGAAGATGGGACAGCCCCTGGTTTGGGATGCTACATGTGTGGACACACTGGCGCCGTCTCATCTCCCTGGGACGATTGATCGGGCTGGCGCTGCCGCGTCTAAAGCGGAAGACCTCAAACGTCATAAATATGTGTATTTAGACAGAATGTACATGTTTATGCCGTTTGGGGTCGAAACTTTAGGCCCATGGGGGCCGTCCGCTCTCAACTTGTTTAGGGATCTGGCGAAACGTTTGTTTGAGGCGTCGGGTGACCGAAATGCTGGCGCCTATTTTGTGCAAAAACTTAGCATTGCCATACAGCGTGGCAATGCCGCCAGCGTTTTGGCCACTTTTCCCCCCACCATGGGGCTTATAGATTAGAATGTTATTATTATTATTATTTTATTTAATTTTTAATTACTAATAAAAATTATATTGTTAAATATACCGTTTTGCAATAAAGAATACAGGCTATTCTTTTCACAAATTAAACAATACGAGTTTAAAGAAGTTTTACTGACTCATATTAGATAAAAAAAGAAACAAATAAAACCCAGTCTTCAACACGGACTTTTTTATCATTCAGATATCAAAGAAAGATGAAACATAAATAGAACTTATGTAAACCTTTCACTTCGACTTCAACGCGAAGTTGGGTAAGAGAAACGAGGATGAGTCGAAAGTGGGGCAATTTGGCTATGGACAACGGAACCGTAGGGGACAGAGGTTGGCCGACTTCCTGGAGAAAGAGGGACTCTTTATGATGAACTCTTTCTTTCAGAAGCCACCTCACAGGAAATGGACCTGGCTGAGTCCCGATGGTTCCACGAGAAATGAGATTGACTTCATTATGACCACCAAAAGGCAAATATTCACTGATGTCTCCGTGATCAACAGGGTTAAAACCGGTAGTGATCACCGAATGGTAAGAGGCACGGTGAATATTAATATCAAACTGGAGAGGTCTCGTCTGATGAAGTCTACGCTCCGACCCACTCGTGCCCGTATTCAAGACCCCGAGAGCTTTCAACTTGAGCTATCCAATCGCTTCGATTGCCTTGGGAACATCGCTTCAGTGGACGAGATCAATAACAGGTTAGTAGAAACTGTCCATACAGTGGGTTCCAAGTACTTTAAACCCCACCGTACAGATAGGCCACAGAAACTCTCCAACGATACTCTCAACCTCATAGCTGAACGACGCTCATTGAAACTGCAGTCTTCGGATGATGCTGAAGCATATAGGCTGCTCAATAGACGAATATGGAAGTCCTTGCGACACGACATCCGGATCTTTAATACAAACCGTATTAAAGAGACGATAGACCGGAAAAAAGGCTCCAGTGTTTGCAAGAGATATGTCTATTGGGCAAAGCCAGTTGACGAAGCTGAAGAGAGAAGACGGCAGTGTAGCGTCGACCAAAGCAGAAGTATTAGGAGAGGTAGAGAGTTTCTACGGACAGCTATACACCTCGGTCGCTAAACCTGTTAGCAGCTCGGCCAAAGACCCAAGAGCCAAGCTGACCCGACATTATACCGAAGATATCCCGGACATCAGCCTGTACGAGATTAGAATGGCCTTGAAACAGCTTAAGAACAACAAGGCGCCTGGTGACGACGGTATCACATCTGAGCTTCTGAAAGCGGGTGGAACACCGGTACTTAAAGTCCTTCAGAAGCTCTTTAATACCGTCTTACTCGAAGGTTCAACGCCAGAAGCATGGAACAAAAGCGTGGTGGTGCTGTTCTTCAAGAAAGGTGACAACACTTTACTTAAAAATTACAGACCCATTTCGCTTTTGAGCCATGTTTATAAGCTGTTTTCGAAGGTCATAACGAACCGTCTCAGTCGCAGGTTTGATGAATTCCAGCCTCCGGAACAAGCCGGTTTCCGAAAAGGCTATAGTACCATAGACCACATCCACACGCTACGGCAAGTTATACAGTTTGTGGACTATGAGAAAGCCTTTGATTCGATCGAGACGTGGGCAGTGCTTGAGTCTCTCCAGCGGTGCCGTATTGACTATCGGTATATTGAAGTGCTGAAGTGTTTGTACAAAAATGCCTACATGTCAGTCCGAGTACAGGAGCAGAGTTCGAAGGCAATTCCATTGCAAAGAGGCGTGAGACAGGGAGACGTTATATCTCCGAAACTGTTCACCGCTACATTGGAAGACGCCTTCAAGCTTCTGGAATGGCAAGGACTTGGCATTAATATTAACGGCGAATACATCACTCACCTTCGATTTGCCGACGATATTGTAGTCATGGCAGAATCCATGGAAGACCTCAGTACAATGCTCGAAGTCCTCCATCGAGTTTCCCAACGGGTAGGTCTTAAGAAGAACATGGATAAGACGAAAATTATGTCTAATGCCCATGTTGTACCTACCCCAATATCAGTTGGGAACTCAGTTCTCGAAGTTGTTGACGAGTACATCTACCTGGGACAGACAGTCAAACTAGGCAGTTCCAACTTCGAGAAAGAGGTCAATCGTCGAATCCAACTCGGCTGGGCAGCGTTCCAGAAACTTCGCGAAGTCTTCTCGTCAAAAATACCTCAGTGCCTCAAGACAAGAGTCTTCGACCCATGTGTGTTACCAGTGATGACTTATGGTACTGAAACGTGGTCTCTTACTATGGGCCTCATAGACAAGCTCAATGTCGCACAACGAGCTATGGAGAGGGCTATGCTCGGGGTTTCTCTACGTGATCGAATCAGAATGAGGAGATCCGTAGAAGAACGAAAGTCACCGACATAGCCCAGAAGATTAGCCAGTTGAAGTGGCAGTGGGCAGGGCACATAGCACGCAGAACAGATGGCCGATGGGGCCGAAAAGTTCTGGAGTGGAGACCACGGACCGGCAAGCGCAGCGTAGGTCGTCCACCGACACGGTGGACAGACGACCTGATGAAGGTCGCAGGACGACGTTGGATGCAGGCCGCTTCCAAGCGGTCCTTTTGGAAAATCATGGGGGAGGCATATGTTCAGCAGTGGACGTCCTACAGCTGAGATGATGATGATGAAACCTTTCAGCTACTGTACAGGAATAAAAATCCGTCAATTACATAGGCAGGGCAGCGTTACGGAAATTTCGCGAAGTCTTCTCGTCAAAAATACCCCAGTGCCTCAAGACAAGAGTCTTCGACCAATGTGTGTTACCAGTGACGACTTATGGCACTGAAACGTGGTCTCTTACTATGGGCCTCATAAGTAAGCTCAAAGTCGCACAACGAGCTATGGAGAGGGTTATGCTCGGGGTTTCTCTACGTGATCGAATCAGAAATGAGGAGATCCGTAGAAGAACGAAAGTCACCGACATAGCCCAGAAGATTAGCCAATTAAAGTGTCAATGGGCAGGGCACATAGCACGCAGAACAGTGGGCGATGGGGCCGGAAGGTTTTGAAATGGAGACCACGGACCTGAGGCGGACCCGTCAAAGCCACGAAAGGTAGGGAGAGCGAAGCACCGTATACCGGCACTCCTCTACAGCCGCGGCCACCTCAACGAGCTACAGTGTCGTATGGGGCTCTCTCCGGGCCCGCCATCTAGCTAGGCATGGCAGGCCAGGGTTCCTCTTCACATCACTGTTGTGACCCAAGCCACAGCTACTGAGCCTCCCTCCTTCCAACCCTGAGGGAATCCTCGGTAGGAAATCTAAAGTGCCTAGTTCAAGTCAAAGTTGAGGTATCAAATGAAATAATTATCTAGAAGTAAAAAAGTATTCTTTGTAAGACCATAGTACGAGTACTAGTAGGTACAGGTATACTAATGCACAAACCTTTTAACAATCTTTGCACCTCCGATCTCTTGTACAGTAAATATGTATACAACACATATTAGACAGATAACCGCTTGAGTTTTCATTCTGAATTATGAAATTGATAAAACGAATAATGTAGAAGATGAATAATGTAGGTACTACACTAGTACATTTAAATCTGATTTTTAGACGGCTATGCTTGGCTATACTTATACACTATAATGCCCGCGTTATCAACTGAACGGCCTTAAATAGGTGTCGGTGTGAGGAGCGCCGACTGAAAATCAGTGCTTGAGTATACCCTAGCGTATGCTGAGTCGGGGCTCTTTCATGGCATTACGCAACATTATTATTATGATGGTTGTCCTATTTTGTCAGTATTTTTGTATGTTATGTTGTGTGATGTCCTGAATAAATCTATTTTCTTTCTTTCTTTCATTCAAATAGTTGTAATCAGTATTTGTCACTCGCCACTCATTGGGTTTATAGAGCGTCATAATGATGTGCGGAAAAGCAAGGTAGTCGATATCGACAAGAGTGTAGATCGAAGTGGGCCTCTATGCTTGTACCGTCTCTTAGTCACGAACAAGAACGTAAAACCTCTTTTATTTTGCAAGTTGGTTAAAAGTAATAGTAAAAGATAGGTACCAGGCAAAACTGCTTCCGGTAATAATTCTTCTAGCAAGATTTTGTGCTCCGTGTTCTATTGCTCCGCGCCCACAAGTTACTCCGCTTTCAATGTGGGCAGGTGCTGGAAAATTAACATCACACTATTTTTTTTTTTCAATTGTTTGTATTGACTATAAGTATTAGAAAACATACACCTACTTAGGTACCTTAATGATACTTACGATAATATCTATCTTTTAGACCTTCTTGATTATTAATTGCAATAAATATTGTGTGTGTGAATAACGTAAGTTTGTCTGTGATTAATAAATTATTCCTTCTTTTGTATATTTATTAAATAAGTTATTTAATATATATATATATATATATTTTTATTTACCCCTAAATTACATCTAAGTATACTGAATCTCATCTCGTAATAATAAACGAATACAAACGAATTGACTTACTTAAAATGACGTAGGTGATACATATAGAATAAGTAATCCAGATAGGTTTCCTGAAATCCGATTGCAGCGCCACGTATCAAGTCGAATTGTAAATCTAAGGCATCCACAAACAACACAAATGCATCTATGCAAAGCCAAGTCATGCCTATCATGTAAGCCGGTGGACCGATATTGGTGTTTTCTTCATAGAAGAATTCAGTAACGCATACAGAATAATTATATATTAAAATATAAATTTCAGGGCGAAGATATCACCAAGATCTAACTAAAAGTTAAATTTAACTGTCAAATGAATACTGTTTCCATTTTGACTTTTAATGGAGGATCCCAATAATCTATCTATACACGGTTTTCCTTACTACCGATAGAAATTTGACATAACGTTCATACAAAAAGTGTCAAATATCTATCTCTAGTAAGATAACCGGCGATAGATAGATTATTGGGACCGGCCGTAAGTAGTTTAAGCGATAATGGTTTGAACTAGTGACGTAAAATGAATCATTTAATGGTTAACTGTTGAGTTAACCTCATTAATTAATGGTTACACGTCGCGTGTCGCCCGTACACCATGTGTACGTACAAAAAACTGCTAAGCCAAATCGCGCGTACACCTAATGTATATAATTTGTATACCTCTGGTTTGTAACTAATTTTATCAGATCTAATGCACTCCACCGGTATAAACTTGCTTTTATTTGGTCAAATTTATCAAGTGTAGTATTTTTATCTTAACTTTTATGCGTTGTTCGAAAAGGCCCTAAAAAAAGTAGACACTGGACGGGTTAAACCATCAAGTAATAATTTGTTAAACTTGGTTTACCCATTATTTGACATCCCTACTCATTTCGCTTGACATCTATTTTATTATGTTTTTATTTAGCACATATTACAGATTATAGAAGGTTCGATAAACATACCGTTGTAGTAGTAGTCTTGACTATTCCACAATCCAAAAAGAATGTGCACACGGCATGAATTTAATAGAAAATATCGCCCTTAGAGCAGTTACAAGGTGTTTAAACTTTATTTATTTAAGTACTTGATATGACATAACCGTACCTCACAGCATGGTCCCGTTGTTAAGTTGTAAAAGGTAGCGACTATTTAAACATTGCACTAGGTCATTTATTTATTTGAAGCCTGAATTAGATTATAAAGTTTAATTTTTATTCATTATAATTATTTAAGATAATTTCTTCATCTGTGCTAGAATCTGAGTGCCGTTTGCTAAAGGCCTCTTCCAATTATTTCCCACTTTTCTCTTGTGCTACCCTAGTCCATATTTTGCATCTGTTTCAACTATCTCGTTATCGCATCTTTTTAGCTGTCGTCTTCTCCGTCTTCTCCCTCCTCTTGAGTAGCGAACGCTTACACGTTTGCTCCATTTATCCTCTCCTCTCATTGTGTGGCCAGCCCTTGTGTGGCATCTCCATTTGACAATATGTTTATTGCCACGTTTATAATTTTTGTAGCTTCTGGTAGTGTCTTGTAGTTTTGTAATGGTTCTGTGTTTTGTTTTGTTTATCAATCTTTTAGTCTACATGCTTTTAAATAATTGAAAGTGGTTTTTAAAAGTAAAGCAAATGAATATTTTGTTATACATACCGGCCCGGTGAAACAAGTCATTCAAACACAAGCCGTCAGAACTCAGAGCGTACGGACGGACCTCAAATAATAGTAGGCAGCTGTTTACGAAAGTATTTCTTCGGGTGCTCATACAATGGACTACCTTGATGATGTTAAGTCTTTTATAAATGACCTATTCTCCGTCTTCAAGAGCACCATAGTCTTCGACCTATATAGTACCTAACGTATTTTTATCTAAAATGGCACTTGTTGGCGTTATTATTTTAAATTATATTATATGCATATACGTGAGTTTGTGTATGTACATGCGTGAGTAAATGCCTACAAAGATAAGTAAATATTTAATACGTTAGGTTCTCCTTAGTAATAATTTCAATTCTTACTTTATTACAGCGATATCGATAGATTTATGCACATGTATCTCGTCCCATCACATTGAACTCGGGGTCAAGACGGCAGGCTCACCAATTATAGCGCGTTTAATTTATATTTGTATTCTTACAATCAATTTCACCAATTTTCCAAGGCTTGGATCTTGGAAAATCGGAGAAATTGATTTCAGCCAAAACAAATCTAATGACATCCCTCAGGGTTGTTTTCTTTTATGGTTCACCGAGATAAGGCGGTCGTGAGTGACCTTTGCATTTATCCAGAAGATGCACAGCGTTGCACATTTCTATTGTTATTGACATTTATGTCCCGACGACTCAGTTAAAAACGCGGGTACTTTTTTATAGTTATCTATTCATAAGTTTAATTTAACGTCCAGTGTTATATATGTTACTAATTTTATGCAGTAGATACATCAAGTATGTTATGGCAAATAATTATTAACGCCGTGACGTTATCTAAGTATATTACACATATACAGAGGTGATTGATCAAATTGATCAAAATTATCCATTTCAGCAAGTTTGCTACTCCAGTTATGATGTTTCGTTCGGTCTCGTCGTCGTTTCATTTGGTCACGATTTGGCTGATCAGATGAAACAAGCATAACTGACACTACAGTAAAATTGGCAACTTTTGTGGGTAAAGTCTCAGATCAACTAAGAACTAAAGATGGATTGCTGCGCTTGTTACATCTGACGCTAATCAAACCAAGAACACGCACTCACGCACAAATAGACACGAAAACCAAGCTACTCTGCTTTAGTATAAGCCAGGAAGTCGCACTGAACACATATTAACAAGTACAATATGAAAATTTTTATATCGACTTCCATTCTATTCATTTATTGGAGTGTATCTCAAAACCTACTGGACTGAATCTGATGAAATTTGAAAAATGGTACCACATGGGAAGCACTACCTTTCAAACAAAAAAATAATTTCGAGAATCGGTTCACCCAGTCGAAAGTTATGAGGTAACAAACAAACAAAAAAACCAGGCGAATTGAGTACCTACCTCCCCCTATTTTTGGAAGTCGGTAGCAAATATGTAATAAACAACTACCTTCCTGTGCCAAACTCTTCAAAATTATACTTAAGCAAAAAGAAGTCTGAAGGAGTAACTTTCTACATGTAAGTATTGACAATATTACAATAAATTTACAAATAATTCTAAGCGAAATTCGACCATTTGAAATGAAAAACCTCAACACAGCCAGTTGGCACACTTTGAAAGTGTTGCGTTGTCCAAATATCCCAAATATAACTATGAATGCAGAATGTATCGTTAATTAAAATTTTATATCATTATCACATTTAGTTATGGTTTGATGTGAAGTCAGAAGTAAAAGTTAAAACACCCTGGACTTCTATGGCACGGTAATTGCCCCAAAAATTTATTTACTATATATAAAAAAATATTTTTAGGCTACGTCCGAAATTCAGAGGAAGAAAAAATTCCTCGAAAATTTGTCAATTCTGTATATACAATACAAAACTGTTGTAAAGAAACATACAATTGGCAGAATTGTTTTTTTTTCCAAAACATTCATTTTAATATTTGTTGTAATAATGATAATCCTAATAGCAAATTAGTAAGGGATTCTCCTTCTTCTAAGTTAATGAACGGACCAAAAGTGCCAATAAGACGACTAAGGATAAAAAGTTTGCAAGAAATAAGATGGATTAAGTAGCAATATTTATGTTAAACGTAACGCTCCTGTTTATGTCGCAATTCCTGGAAAAGTAGTATGATTTCTGAAAAAACTATGGTTTATTGGCCAAATATAGCGATTGGTGAGTCTACGTACGCGAGTAAACGCTATTATAAATGGATTCCTCAAGTATTTTAATAGTAGAATATTATTTGTTACCGACCTGCTTTTTTTCATTGCAGTGCATGTTATACTAGTATTCTATTTACTGGCAGTCCTATAGTTTTATAATCAACTAGCTGACCCGCCAGAGCGGCTTCGCTCGCGTGGCCTCGCGGGATACGGTTAATTACAGTTTTTTAACTATCCCACGGGAATTTTTAAATTTACCGCGATCACAAGTACCCTAATGTTGACCAGGGATATATGCTACCACCATACAAAATTTCATTTAAATGAGTCCAGTCGTTTCGGAAATTAGCCCGTACAAACAGAGAGAGCGGCAAACAAAAAAATTAAAAAAATTAAATTCATTTGATTTCACTTCTTACGTCCTCCTGACTCGGTTTTTAGCATTTTTTCATTGTACATAAATTCGTCCTACAGTTTTATTATATGTAGTGATGATGATGATGTATATAGATATGTATAGATAGATAATAGGTATATCTGTTACTTATTCTATAAAATACTTCTATAGCTTGCTATGCATGTCATGCCCCTCGCACACATTCTTCGCCTTTCACACACATTTCGCTTTTTTGTCTGCACAAATACCTCGTTTCGCTACCACCAGAGCTGCGTTCAGCTAGGCTAGGGAAATTACCTGATGATATATTTACCTCGTGTATCTCTCACTTTGCTCGCAAATTTCTTGAAATCATTACATCAAAACCCTATAATCGGGTCGTTCACTCCATCTATACTGATAGGCTTCAAAACATACATTTCTGTCAAATCAGCCGTGATCAAGAAACAGGTTCCTACAGAAAGTTACCATAACTTTCGAATAATGTGTTGATGCTAAAATAGCGGTTCTGGTGAATGTACTATAAACATATCTGAGGTTAGAACTCTCGCTGTGAGATGTAGGCTATATATATATAAAATATACCGTCCAGCTGATGCGATTGCACTTCAAGAAGATCTCAACAGGTTAGATAAGTGCTCAGAATATGTTAGATCTCAATGCTAGCAAGTGTAGGTACTGTTATGTCGTTTTCACGTAAAAATAATCCTTTACATTTTAACTATCGTCTTAAAGCTGAAACTCTTAACCGTGTGTCGGCAATAAAAGATGTGATGCATGATTCCAAATTAGTCTACCAAGATCACATCTCCACTAATGTCAGAAAGGCTTCTAAATCTTTAGGATTCATAATGAGGGCATCATCAGATTTTAAAAACGTAAAAACTGTTAACATTCTTTATAGTACGTATGTACGATGTCACCTAGAATATGCCTCGCAAATTTGGAACCCTATGTATTCTGTTTACATAGACCGTCTAGAGAACATCCAGCGAAAAGTTATTCGCCATAAAAATTATCGCACCAAAAGTACTGAGAAGGATTACTGAGAAGTCATGTGTAAAGCATCATTTCCTTCCGCTTCATGCTCGACGTGCCATTTCTGATATAATTTTCTTGAAAAAGATTATCACCTCATTTTGTCTGATTTAATTGATTGTCCTGATTTGCTTAATTTGATCAAGTTTTACGTAACTTCTAGGTCCTTCCGCGCAAGCCCGCTCTTTTATCTTCCTTCAGTTTCAACGAACTATAGGCAGAACAGTGTTATGTATCGTGTGTGTAACCTTCAACAAGGTGCATAAAGAGAATAACTTTGACCTTGACATTTTTCACTCTAGTATTATTTCTATGAAGAAACAGCTAAGCGAAAATGTTCTTAAAAACTCCTAATTGACTAAGTAATTTGAATAGATTTTTGCATTTCTTCCATATCACTATTAATATTATGTATGTGAGTGTAGATTTTTGTAGAATCAGTATTATATCATATCGTTTATGTATATTATAAGCTCAAATTATTAATCTATTTTAGCGCAATCAGTGGATACTTATAATGAATCTGTGTTACTATAAGAAGTATAATAAGACTATATATCGACTAATACAATTGATTAATAAATAATCAATTGTATTAGTCGATAGTCTTCCTAAGATAAAATAAATAAATAAAAATAGTTATATTTTTCTAAATATTAACCACAACAAAAATGATATAATTTTTTTAAAGAACTTTTATTCAAGTTTGTCGTGGTGTTATAAAAATGTTACTATTATTACAAGGTCATCGAAGTAACATCACTGTTTAATATACTGTGGTCTCTTCGTGAGATATGTGACTCGTTAGTTTTATTGCGAACCCAAAGATATAGATCTCTACTGTCATACGATGTGAAGTTTAGTTAATTAATGTTTCTGCGAAAATGTTCTATGCACGACACTTTCGTACTTTTATGATATGTAATTGGACATCATATTTAAGAGGCATATCCTGTGAAATCGTATTGTAATTAGTCTACAGACTTTCAACTTCTGCTAACTGATTTAGGTTCAGAAATCTATACTCTATACTAATATTATAAAGAGAAAAGATTTGTATGTATGTTTGTAACGAATTGGCTCAAAAAGTATTAGACCGATTTCAAAAATTCTTTCACCATTAGAAAGCTAAATTCACCCTGAGTAGCATAGGCTATACAAGATTCATCATCATCATCATAATCCATCACCGCGCGGGTAAAACCGCGGAGAGCAGCTAGTAAAACAATAAATTTATATCGTAAAAAAAACAATACAACAATCAGTCATCTATTTAATTCTAAAGATTGACTCATTATAGCAATTCACATAAACTAAGTGATACATTTAGGCACCTGATTGCTATAATTCAGTCGCACTTCGAAGCTCCGTTTTCTCTCCATAACTTTAAAACGTTATTGTCTCTTTGTCATGATAGTTGTTGCTATTTCAATCGTGGTCTTTATGGCCGTGTGTAACGTACCTAAACATGTCTTTTAAATGTTAAGTTGTGCAGAATTTTACTTGTTATGTTCGCACATTGATTTGCTCTTTCATGTTAATTAACTCAAAGCTAACATCCATTATTTGAGAAAACCATACATTTGTACGAGTTGTTTGTTAGAAGTCCAATGCTATAAAATCACAAATTACTATTTCATACATTATGCGTATGAAATAAAAACACTATGATGTCATTGTATTTTGTTGTATTGGCGTTCGTTGCATGTGGCCCTAACATCAAAAATAAATCTAGCAAGGATATTTAACCGATACAGAAGTAAACTATGTTTTATATCAGAAGCAGTACATACCAAATTTCACAAAGAATCTTTTGAGGCATTTTAGCGAGTGAGAGAGTTTAACACACATTACACCTGTGTCTGGGTGTGCATATATAAGTATTAGCTGGTGCCCGCGACTACGTCTGTGCAGGGTTAGTACTTCGTAGTAGTTTATTATCTTTTACAAGGCCATATCAATCTTTATAGCAAAATGTCATAAAATATGTACATGGTCAAACGCAATTGTTATAATAGTATTTAATATGAGTAAACTAAAATACTTATATATATATATACTTATATGTATATCAATCAGTAAACACTAATAATAAAATACAATACTTATACGTACAGAAAAATATAAAATTAATCACCTTGGAAAAAAACTATCATTACATTTCATCACCATTGATGGTCGCCGACCACGTCTAGTCTATCGAGCTGTCAAAATGAAAGCGTGCTTTTGACTAAGCTATCAGAAACCTTACTTTGACAGGACTGTCATCATTACGATCTTGACGTAGGTGGAGATCTTATTATTTTGTCTGTTTTTGTTAATGTGTGATGGATGATGATGATGATGAAAGTATCATATATGTTAATCCAGCGCCTCATCTACCTCCATACCAAATTTCATCGAAATTGCCCTCGCCGTTTGAGCGTGAAAGAGTAACAAAGATCCACAAATCCATACTCACAAATTTTCGCGTTTATAATAAAAAGTAGGAAGTAGGATGTGTATCAGTCATCAGGTTACCATAGTACAGGTTCTGCCTAGTTTGGTACCTGTATCACCTGTATGTAGTGATGAGCACAGTGCTTCGGTGAGTTTCAGCAGATCTTTGCGATATGTTGGAAAATATCGTTCCCCTGATTTTATATTTTACTAGAATCTGCCCGTGGCTACATCTGCGGGAGTAAGGTTATCGCAATCCCTCGAAGAGTTACCCGTAGAATGGAAATAAAAAGTAGCTTTTGTGTTAATAATGTTTAGTAATAAGCTAGCTCCAATCCAAATTAATAAATTCAACCAAATTTGTTAACCTGTTTCATCATGCATAAGTAACAAACATACTCCTACACACTCACTCACAAACTTTCTCATTTATAATGCAGTATAATATGAAGTGAAATAATTAAATAACTATAATATTATTAAACCGTGAGGATTAAACAAAACAGATCTCGATCATTACACGTATTCAACACTGTCCAGATCTTAATACCTGTTAATCTGAAGATTACCAGACACCCGACAATCTGAAACATCAAAGCATTGAAAACAGTAACATCACGACAAACAAATTAATACACAAATCTAGAGACTGCAAAGTTAAAAATACATGAATCAAAGGGGATTGTAAGAGCAAACGAAAATCATTCTATTTACGTTAATGTCACGGGCGTGAGGAAGCGTTTAAATCCACTCATTAATTATTGTCACCAGAGACAAAATAGATAATGCGTTCTCTATTTGTTGCCCTCAGTGAATGTGACTAAAAGAGTAAGAGTAACAAGGACGTGAGTAGCCTCTCCGAATAGATATCAATACAGTACCTTAGTTCCATAAGTACAGGCCCAAATGAGTATGTAACTCACACTAATACCTGCACTATATACGATTAATGTGACGTGTACATTTGTTAATGTAACTAATAACCCTCTAGTATTCAACTTGATCAAATTGGTAATGCCAGTGTTGACTTTCAGGTTGTTGTATACATTTAAAATGCCGATCAAAATCAGATAGCTGGATAATTAACAATTATATTACAAATTGAGATACTAATGTATCTGTAATATAACCTTGATCCTTATTTGACTCAAAATTAAATGAATATGAAATTGAATAATATGGGAACTAAGACAAGTTTATACTCTGCTTATATCTATTTAAAGTCATCAAAATAGACGAAAGAGTAACAAGGACATACAAAGCATTTGAGAATAACAGATTGATGGTAGGGCGGCGTTGAAAAAACTCGTCTTTTAAATTAAGGATGAATTCTTCAAGGGTATTTACTCCTTAATGAGTTTCGGAGGTAATGACGTAACTCACACATATGAAAAGGTAATATTAAATATCATTTTGTCAAGTTATAAAATTTATGAGGAACAGTGTTTTATGCGGATGAGCTATGGATGGCTATTTACAAATATTATTACTCTGAAAAAGTGTTGTCTGTACTTACTGAGTTTATAAAGCGCCGTGATTTATTTCTTTTGACTGCCTACCAGCTCCATGCTAACACATGCGTGCTATAATCCGGTAAGTTACAAGTCATCGATGATAATTGTATGAACTTCAATACTCTCAAATAAAATATTATTGATACATGATATTTTGTTTGGACTTTACAAATCATAATTAATGACATTGTAATTTTGCTACAATATATATAGTGTTATCACAATACCTTACGGAATTAGTTTAAATTAGCCTTTGTCGCATTTACCATCATTTACACTATTTAAAAAAAACCTGGTTAAATAATATGTTACCTATTCATAATTAATAACCTAATTATATTATCACAAATGTGGAGGATGACGTGGAAATTCTGAGATAAGCACAAGACTGATTTTATTGCAGTGCACTTATACAGAAAAAATACGCAACAGAAACATCACTTTATTGCACAGTTTTACAGTAACACACTTAGCTCACACTAATTGTACTGAATCATTTCGATGTTTGAAACATGTTTGCGGAGACTTGATTTATGCCAAATGTCCAGCCTTACTAGATTCATAATTTCGCTTTTATTTCAAAGTAACTATTAATCAATCAATAAATTAGTTTTTAGGTAAAACTAAAATGTTCTATTAATCGCAGATATAATAGTATAATTCAAAGAAACGCCTTTCCTAGTCAAACTATATAAGAAAATCAGCGGTCTGACTATAAACTTAATTAAAGATAGGCGGTACATTTCTTTGTGAATTAACAGTAATCAATTTGAAATAGATTTATTGATCAAAGTTAATACAAGTTACAAAATACAAATTTCCAGCTTGTTATAGTTTCCATGATAAATATTATGTTTTAAAACCAATCACATAAAACGACTCTTAATTGCCCACTGAGGTTTGTGGTGATAAGTAAAAGATCTATGTCTAACTATGTTAATGAAAGATCATTAATTCTAATCGAAGTTTTATATTGTAAAATATTAAACAAAAGTGGTGTGGGAATAAAGTGAACTCTTAGTAACTTTGAAATAGCGATAATAATATTAAACTTAGTGTGTTCTACTTTTCAGTGTTGCTCTATATAAAACAAACAAAAAAATACAATAATAATAATTAATATGAATAAAATAAGAATTAAGGATATATGCAAATGACTAAATACTTCTGTTTGCGTAAAGAAAAACTCAGAAAACTCATCAACATAAAGTGTTACAACTTGTTTAACACATTAAAGAAATAGTTGAATGAATTTTGAATTATTTTTATCTTGATCCAACGGGAATTTATTAGGGCATTACAATAATCTCATTCCATACTCTCATGATGAACACTCTCATGACAAAGTGGCGGACAGTAGCTGGTAATACATTATAAACTATAAAAAGTTATACCTGCCCAAACTTATAGCAAGAAACTCGTATTAGCTATTGGTATATTGTAATGTAAATGTACACAAAACATATGTTACCTTAGATTTTTTTTATTATGCAGCACAAAAAACAAAAATCAAACAATAAGTAGGTACATTGGCTACAAAATATACTAAAAGCACATTACCTAAAGATCTTCTGGTGATTAACAGAACAGTTCAAAACAAAATGCCGGGCAACACAGCAAGCGGCAAGTGCGCTATAAATGTCTAATCTGTACAGTCATACAATCTCTGGTAGACAAGTGTTACAATTAAGGAGCTCCGGTGATACACACAATTTATTATGTCAGACAAAATTTGCAGCTACAACCCGGTCAGAATATCTGTGCACCTCGCTGGAATGCGGCGCCTCTCCCGCTTCCCCTGTCACCTCTCCGCGCACTCCCCGGTGCGACAGTACGGTTAGCATCTTCGTTGCCGATACACGTCCCGATAATTTTGATATTTTCGCTTTGTTGTTGTTTTTTTTTTGTAGTTGATATTGCATCGTTTGACCAACGTAAACAAAAAAAAATGCATATACACCAACTTTATTTTAAATTAGAGCAACAAATCATATGACGTAGAACATTTAACTACGTACATAAAGCTATGAAGAAATAATGTCAGGAAGCATAACTCAGAACAAACTCTACACACAAAAAGTGATCCTTCAAACCAAAACGACGCATGATTTCAAATACGAATTACTTCCGAAGTTACAAATGTTCGGTGATTGGTTTAAATTTCAGAAGGACATCAGGGATTGCTGACAGCTGAGTCATAGCGGCGTGAACGATGTTATTGATTTAGCACGACTTTTTTGGGTCATTTTTTATGCAGTTACTCTCCCTGATATTATTTCTTCGTAGACATAAAGTATAAAGTATTGCTTCTACTAACAACTACTACTATAGTATTTGTTACAGTATGCATATTTTAACTATTTGTTTAGTAATGTGTAATTAACAAAATAAAGACTATATTCTTAGTTACCAGCTTTATCATCATAATTCAGAGGAGAAATATGTTCTTCAAACCTAAAGTCAGTGTGTATCATCATCTCATACCAAGGGACGGTCGAACACAGATGGTGTTCTGTACCGATGGTTAGCAAACCGAAAAAGAAAACAACTGACCGGCTAATAATGCAGCTTGTATACTCAACCTTACATCTGCTGTTTTTGTGAACCAGACCGAAATAATCTAATTAATATTTCCTATCACGCGTTAATTGATTCTTCACACCAATTTGTTAGTAATAACAAATCAATTTGGGAAAGGAATGGTGCAATTATTAATTTGGCAAAATACATATGAATGTGTGAAATGATACGATGCAAGTTCCAAGTGGCCTTAATTTTGTAACCAGTTCCGTCAGCGGGTTTAATTGCTGTTTCCTTTTGTATTAGTACATAAAAGATAGACTAAATTAGTGACATATTCAGCGAAGATTCATTTGATGAAAACGTTTTTTTAGCTCTATCATCATCAGCGTCAACATCTCAGCCATAGGACGTCCACTGCTAAACATATGCCTCCCCCATGATTTTCCAAAAGGACCGGTTGGAAGCGGCCTGCATCCAACGTCGTCCTGCGACCTTCATCAGGTCGTCTGTCCACCGTGTCGGTGGACGACCTACGCTGCGCTTGCCGGTTCGTGGTCTCCACTCCAGAACTTTTCGGCCCCATCGGCCATCTGTTCTGCGTGCTATGTGCCCTGCCCACTGCCACTTCAACTGGCTAATCTTCGGAGCTATGTCGGTGACTTTCGTTCTTCTACGGATCTCCTCATTTCTGATTCGATCACGTAGAGAAACCCCGAGCATAGCCCTCTCCATAGCTAGTTGCTAGTTTAGTAGCTCTATAGTTTCATAATAATTCAAAGGTTTCATGGTTACTTATCAACTGTGTAAAATCTATCATACACTACACGTACTTACCTTACTAGATCCAGTTGCATGCAGTCTTTTAAAAAAGTTTGTATTTGTTTTGGCGACGAGACGAGCAAGCCGCTTGCCTGATGTTAAGACTTACGCTATCTACATAGTTAAAACCATGCATACACTGCGCTCATCACGCTGAAATTTACGAAAGATATGTTAAATCTCTTGCCCTGTAATTTTACGGAAAAATATTGCCCTCCAACGAAACACAATAAACGCAGTTTTGCACAATACTGCTTCACGGTTGAATTACGGTTAGTAATATATAATTTTTTTCATAGATTGAATTCATAGGTATTTCAGTTCCTAAGTTACAGAAAAATTTGTTTTTCATCTACCTAACGTTCAATGAAAGCTTACAAACACCAACATATTTTTTTACCTATTATTATACCTTTGAAACTTCAACACAACACAAAAGTAGTACACTCAGAGTAGGTATCATCTTCAAGTGGCCCAGAAACTCGAAGATAGACCGCGGTGCGCTCTGAATAAATTATTTCCTCTCAACGCTAAGTGGTCAGTCCACAATGAGACATAATGGATGACATATCTCTTTGTGTATGAATGAACTCACGTCTAGTCGTTTAATATTATTATTTCTATAAACTGGTCCTTTGATGCGACCATTTAAATCTATCACTGTAATCACTACCGAATGTTATTGAGAAAGTGAAATTTTGTTGAGACATGGATGATGTAGAGTCGTTATGATGAGCCGTTTGTTTCATTCTTGAAATAGAAATGCTTTGTAGGATGTCATATTTTGCGTGACATTTTCAAAGTGACTTATTTACTAAGTCTGTATGATTGAAATGGTTATGTAGTTTATTATAATTATATTTCAGACATGATAAATCTTGCTTTAGATTTTATGTCTTAACAAATACATGTCTGTTTCTAACTTTATACAGATCTAAATTCAGGCTCACAACAAAAAAAAATAAATGATAATGTCTAATTTTTTAAAGTTTATGAAGTTAAAAAATAATGCGTTGCGAAATAATGAAAACTGTCGCAGCTTTTTAGGAATAGTGCCCTTGAAAAAAACCGATAAGACGTCGTGCGCGTTAAATAATTAGAAGGAGTGACCTATATGATAGACATTCCATTTTGGGACTTATTCGATGCAAATCTTTGACCATATTCTATACATATACATAGCATTACTGTACTTTTAATATGTACTTAAACATTATACAAAAATCGACTTTAACTTTCTGTATCATTTTCAATTAATTTTAGGTTTGTTTTATAATGCCATACATACGAGATCTATAGATATAACATAATCTAATTGATAAATACCTTATTTGCACAAAAAGTACCAAATTTATAACAGCGATCTGTCCAATTTTTTCTTCCCTCGTTTTTGTCACGTTCAAGTGGAGTGCTCTTTATGAAACGTCATCGACATCCGAATGATTTATGAACCCTACATTCCTCAGCGTCTCTGCGGGTTCTTACATTTTTTCCAGCGGCAACTTTGTGAGCATTTAACGCTGATTAAACTGTAAAATTAAAACGCAACGGCTTTTGTGACAGATGCGGCTGAGAATAATAACATTATAAACATACGGAGCGAAAGGTAGCTGTGTCAAGCGGGATCCTTTGTAGAGGAAATCCACTTAGAGCATAATGTGTACAATAGCTATCTTTGGCAAATTGTAAGGTATACGTCTAATTATTTGCATTGATGTTCACCGGTGCGTGGCGATCTTCGGCTCTGAGTATAGGCGGTTCTTGAGGCTTAAGAAAACATGTTACAATACAGTAGTATCAGTAATCTGGTCTATTGTGATAGGTGCTCTGTTACAATATCTTTTCGCGGTTGAATTCACTGGGGACTGATCATAGCTCATGAGTATAATGTGGAAGTCCAGCGTTCATATTCAAAGCGATATGATTTAAGTATTTTTCTTGATATGGTACCTATAGATTACAATAGTTACAAAATAGTTACCGATGAAGCAAAATTCAAATAAAATAAATTGATGTTTATAAACCAAGTTAACTGTTTGACGTTATAACAGAGCAATAAAACTCCTTTTGATATTACTGTGGTCCTTCGTCAATATACAGATCGCTACACAATACGACCACTTTCATAATTTTATAACACTCCCTTTCTTCGCATCCCTAAGTAGTTAATATTATGATATATTACCAGGTTTCGAATAAAATAAGCTTTCGACTTTTTTGTGCGTTCTCACTTTTATTTTTGGTGGATTTTGTTAAAGTTTTATGAATGGGCCCTCCGCCCCTTTTGCGCTCGAGAGTCGATTGTTTTGTCAGCAACACCTGGATGTGAACAAAATGCGCGCGCGCAACGGCCGCCGCCACCGATCCAAGATGGCGGATACAGGAGTGTTTTTACGATCCCGACTTTTTATTGTGCCTCGAGCATGAAATTAAAGAGTAATTTTTTGAATTATTACTTTACATTATGGGAATTTGATTTATACTGCAAAGCGACACGACTTCGTGGGTTCTGATATCAAAACAGAGGATTGTTTGTTTAATGTTTTTAAGTGACGAGAAGGAGAAGGTGTTCGCCTGATGTTAAGCGCCACTTCGCCGTATAAAAATCACAATAAAAATCAAAAACCAATACCTATAAGCTTTGAAGTTATTTACCGCACTTCACGCATTTCATTCGAGAAATTATGGTTCGTCTTGTAAATTCACTCTTACAGCTCTCACTAAAGCTCTTTAAACTTACATAAATAAAGTAATTCTTGCATTCTGTTTCGAGGCGGAAAATCTAGTCTTGTTGAAGTGCCCATACACCAAGAGAAACTCTTCAATCCAATGCCTTCCATGTCAATCCAGGACGGCAGCATACCTATGTCCTTCAAACCTCTACAACACTGCTTGTATATTTTTGATTGTATTTTTATTTTATTCTTATTTCTTTATTTGTAACATATATTTTTATTGTGACGTTTCAATAAAGAGTTAATCTATCTATCTAAATAATCTTGTACACTACTTTTTAAATAGCAATATGTAAGTAAAGTACTTTAATGATGGAATAATATTGAACGTCATAAATGATTAGCTTTATTTACATATCTGTTTGCTTAATAGTTTTGATCGATATAACATTAAATGTATTTTATACTGATACATCGCTTTCTCAAATTAATCTTACATCACTTCCACATAGTATACATTATCAAGACTTAATTTTGTGATTTATTTTATTACCACTCAGTTTATGGTCAAATTGGTTAACTTAACGTTATCTTGTTAGAGTTGTTTGATTTCATTTTACGTATGCCTTCTCAAAGAATTCGATTCAATAAATTAAGTTTGTCGAAAGAGATATGAGATTCATTTAATTACAAGTTTTAGTATCGGATACGTTGAAAAATCGTTTTGATTATGTTAACAACCAAACAAGTTGTGATTATGGACGAAACAAAATGGTAGGTTTTACAATTTAAATATCGAAACTCACGTGCGCTTTGTAGTGGCGGTCACCCCCCTCATATAAGAAAATCCAAAAATCGGGGTACGTAGGAGTTATTTATTGATATCATTAGTACCTATTAAATACTATTCACACCCTGAATTAATATTTTTATTTATTATTTTGTAAATAATTGAATGAAAACATTCCATCTGATGTCTTCTAAGCGCGATGTCCCAGGTTCGATCCCTAGCACGGGCAACTATTTGTGTGATTAGCAGAAATATTTGCTGTCAGGTCATCGCTGTCTTTCCGTGACACAGGAAACCTGTGGGCTTATGATTGTAAAAGTATTTTTATTCGTTTACGAGTTATGTTATTACTAGTTTGTAGTGTGTAGTGTAATTCATAAATCCATAACTGGCCGGTTGGCGCAGCCCCTGTATTCTGAGCTGCTGGTCCCGAGTGCGATCCCCGGATAGGTCAAACGTTTGCGTCCATTAACATATCAGTTTGACCCGTGTCTGGACATATATATATGTATATGTATTTGAAAATATAATGTATGTTCGTAAAAATTTACATAAATATAAGTTAAATAGTGATCACCACACTTTTAATACCAGAAATACAAATAGGATAGCTGTACCTAGTTTTAGACTTGCGAAGACTAATAAGTCATTCCTAGGAAATTGTGTGCGTTTTTACAATAAAATCCTAAAACACATAACTGAGCTCACAGAGGGCAAATTCAAGTTGACTGTAAAAAACGTTTAATAAAAAAAGCTTACTATAAAGTTCGACATTATATAGAAGATAAAGATGCTTGGAATACTCCACTTCTGGCAAGCTGTCTCTCTGCCACCCATACAATTTAATATTTGTAGTACCTAAGAAGAAACATTGTAAACATCTATATTTATTTATTTATTTCTTAAGCACAGTTATAGCATCATTACAGTTTACCCAATATAATGCTACACTTACCTAAATCTATTTTATTATATATAAAATAGAAAAATATAAATATAAAATATGAAAAGAATGGCCCCGAGTTTCTTGCCGCTTCTTCTCGGTGGGCTCTATATATTTTGGAACGCGGCGGTAGAGCCTTTAAAGTACATTGTAATGAAAAGTTGACGTTCATAAGTGCGTCTTTGATGCCTAAATTGTATAAATGATTTAACTTTGACTTTGACTTTGACTTTGACTTGTATATTATGTCTATAAGTATGTGTATCAGTCATCAGGTTACTATAGCTGCTTACTTGATCTTGATGACCTTGTGTGGTGGAGGTTGTCCCATTTTATTATTATTTTGATAAGTGTATTTATTCTGCAAATATTTGTATTTCGGTATAATGACGATCATGGGCCTAAGGCAGTTGTGTCACCGCCGGCGACGAAGCTACTAAGTATCGGCTATTTTCTCGCTCAAGAAACGTACAAAAGATATACATTACGTGTAAACAACAGAGATGCATCTCTACAGTCAGCGATCATCTATTATTAATATTAATAGATGATCGATGACTGTTGACATCACACTGCCGGCGTGGACTCGCTCCACTAGTTTGTCGCTGAGCGACAACAGCTATCAAATATAATATTCGCTCAGCGATACTCGCTTGGCGATGCTCGCTTGGCGGTCAGAACTCACGTCGAGAGAGGATTGTGACAGGACTGGTACGCTCGGCCGCCGCGAGCTCGCTAATAGCCCAGCGACTAAACCATCAAACTACACATTCGCTTCCCGCTGCTCGTCAACTCGTTTCTACTTCCTAGCTCTACTCGCTATTAGTTCATCGTCGGCGGTGGGACAACTGCCTAAGCCAAGTGAACTTTATAGTCTACGACTAGTTTAGTTCTATATTATTATTATTTATTCCATTTATTTAATTCGGTTCTCATGCGGCTCTTTTTAAATGCATAAGTGGGGCTGTAGCCAACACTTAGAGGCCTGTTTGATATAACAAATACAATGTAGTATAAAAAACAGAAACTTTTGGATGGATGGGACATGGTATATCTATTATAAAAAAAATATTATTATTATTATTATTCCTTTTATTTGACATATTTCACGGGTTTCACCCGGTCCTTTACATAGGCATAAGTGGGGCCAACACTTAGATGCCCGTTTGGTATAAAAATACAATGTAGTATAAAAACAGAAACATTTTGGATGGATGGTTACATGGTATATCTATTACAAAAATGGGTAAAATGGCATGGCTATTGATTTGTACTTATTAGTGGTACGGGAGATAGTGGGCTATGGACGAGACTACGGCACCTGTCAATTCCAGTCTCATTTAAAATGTTTAGGCAGGTGGTGACTTGTCACTCACTAAACGGGCCCCCCATAAGAGCCACCATCAATGGTGACAAAAAGGGCAATGTTGGTGTGGATGGCTGAAGGGTGTTGAGAGGTGTGCTGCGGTTTCACTAGAGCGCTACTACAAGCGTTATGCCCTTTAACACTTCCACTATTGCTTTTTGTTACTTTGTCTTGCGTCTCCACCCCCAGACGGCCAATTAAGGCAAGCAGGGGGTCAGCGTTCTCATTTAGCCCCAAGGAGTATCGGGGTCCACGGTGTCGCCACTCACCGATGGCTTGCCACAAAACCGCCACTGCGGGAATAATAATAATTATAATTTTAATAACTTTTACGACCACCGTCTCCCGCTCAATGAGGTAGGTGTATGATGGCGTAAGTGCAATTAACTGGCACTGTGGCCAGAATATATTATTACACAACACATCTAATCCTTGAGTTTTGTGACAAGTATGTACTTGAACATCAGGATATGAGAACATAATTATATCAATAAAGCTGCACCCCATGGTTACAGCCGCATGGTGATGGATGATGATGAAAAGTATCCCATGTATTATCTAGCTCCTAATCTACCTCCATACATACGTTTCATCAAAATTAGCCCTGGCTGGGCTTTTGATGTTTAAGCGTTAGAGAGTTACAAACATCCATATATAAAACTTTCGCGTTTAGATCTTCGCGAGACTGTTATCTCCAGCGGAAGAACTCCTCTGAAAGTCTGAAAGAGGGTATGTTCCCGCGGCTTTTGCCTCCGCTGTTTTGAAGTGCACCTTCGCAAGAGACTCGGCGTCGAGGTCCCACGGTGTTTTACCAGCCGGTATGTATGCATGCCGCCTCAAACGAAACTCTAAAGATCTAAAGAGTAACAAACATACATACATACAAACTTGGGCGTTTATAATAACAAGATTCGATAAAAAATATCGTGTCGTCACCCGTTAAAGTCACATGTTAATGTTTTACTCATAAGCCCTGTATTATTAACTATAATAGGTTCGTTTTACATAATTCTCTGATTAGAAATGATTTGAATTATTGCCTTTCACTGTTTTAGCGGCATCATAAATTTTACAACGTTAACGTCATGATCTGATGATTACGCTTTTTAATTAATTCTCAGTTATATTAAATGGAGTCGAGTCGTGACTCTTTGATTGCTACTTCCTCATAAACTACTGTTCTTTATACTTGTAATATAACAGTAATGTTTTCAGAAGCTGGTGATATTCGGGTCATTTAAGGCGATAACCAATTAAGTTTTCAATTAGTTGGTGCCAATATTGAGGCAAAATTAACCTTTCAGTTAACGACAAAGGCCCCCTACCCTTCGTAATAGTCAATCTTTACCGACTGCCGAAATGCAGGATTACGCTTTGTTGTATAGTTGTACGTCATATTAATAAATAACGTTCACATGTTCATACCATGCATAATATACCCCGTGTCGCTGGAGGCATCAACATCTCAGCCGTAGGACGTCCACTGCTGAACATAGGCCGTCCTGCGACCTTTATTAGATCGTATGTCCACCTTGTCGGTGGACCACCTACTTTGCGCTTGCCAGTCCGTGGTCTCCACTCCAGAACCTTTCGGCGTCATCAGCCATCTGTTCTGCGCGCTATGTGCCCTGCCTACTGCCACTTCAACTGGCTTATCTTCTTAGCTGCCAGTGACTTTCATTATTCAATGGATCTATGTCGGTTACTTTCTTTTTTCTACGGATATCCTCATTTGTGATTCGATCACGTAGAGAAACCCCGAGCATAGCCCTCTTCATTACTCGTTGTGCGACTTCGAGTTTACTTATGAGGTCCATAGTTAGAGACCTCGTTTTAGTGCTGTAAGTAATAACGCTGGAGGCTTGGACACTCACATTAACAGATCACAAACATGCAAGACCCAAGAACAAATATTTCTGGTTTCTGGTCATCACACATTTGTAGGCTATGGTGCTTACCAAGGAAGTATTTTGCAAAAGAGCTTTTATATCTAGAGCATGTCGTATTTTTTGCATTATACTACTGTTTTGTAGCAGGATACCGTAGTGTGTCAAGCCAAGTTCAAGCTCACAGAACTGCTGAGCAGTACCGTGAGTAATACACGAACCATTTGAAGCCACTTTTGACCCCCTCATAACTCAAAATCTAGTCAAATTTAGCTCGTATTAAGACATGCTATATCCATATGTGCTCCAAATTTCATGAACACACCTCAAAAGGTTAAAATTGTATACGGTACCTACTGCGTCACTTTGAATCGTAGTAATAAGAAATTTATTTACTCAGTGGTTTTTCTTAATTCAACGCTCTTACAATTTTGTTACATACACTACTCCGTCGAAGTAGAATAAGCTCTTGGTAGAATATAAAAGCACAAATAAGGTAAATAAATAATACCTTCAGCGAAAGTGACACCGAGAAAGGATGTCTCTGGTAGTGAAGTACAATATTTACGCTTTGAACTTGGTAAATAATTCACAGGACAAACCCACCCTCGAGTCGGTTTGTTACTTCGTACTCATTAATTCAATATCCTCTTAGACTAATATATTAGACAGTCAAATACTAATTACCTCGTAAAAATAATTGTGACTTCTAAACGATTATCGTAACCATTTCATACAATTAATATTAACAAAACTATTGGCTATAAATAAAAGTTGGTACTGGCATTTTTTCGATACGAGTATTATATTAATAATTATTAAAATAATTGTTAATAATTATAATCTAATAATTCAAATCTATCCGTCTTATTATTTATAAAACTATGAATAAATATCATTATCATCATCATCATCATCTCAGCTGTAGGACGTCAACTGCTGAACATACGCCTCCCCCATAAATTTCCAAAAGGACCGGTTGGAAGCGGCCTGCATCCAACGTCGTCCTGCGACCTTTATCAGGTCGTCTGTCCACCGTGTCGGTGGTCTCCATTCCAGAACCTTCCGGCCCCAACGGCCAATTTCTGTAATAAATATAGTCCCGAATGAAAACATTGGATTTTGTAAATTTCACACATAAAATTCTCTTAAACCATGTTTTAAACTCCCGAATATATTTAGTCAGTAGTACAACAAGTAGTATAATAAGCCGGTTTGGGTTTAACAGAGTTATGATGATAGTCACTGACTAACAGAATAACTATAAACAGCACTGGTTACAATTGTAAGAAAAATACTAAGGGCATATGATCTCACGATTTTCGTAGGTACATAATATATATATATATATATAGCGTATATTATAGGTACGAGCAATGGCAATAATTTATTGATATTATTAATCATTTTACCTCATCACCTAGTCCACTTTTGCTAACCTTACCCGTAAACACGAGTTCAACATTCAAATAGGTTTAGGTACCTAGTTATATCTCTGACTGTGTACTACTTAGCTGATTAAAGCTCGGATTGCTAACACTTTGTTTGCAAAAGCAGTTAAGTCAGAGCTGGTTAGACCCTGTCTGAAGCTCACGTGGTTTTAGAGCAATTGCGTTTAATTGAAGTAGTAGTAGAAATAGGTAGCAATTTGTATTCATTTATCGATCATGTTGGAGTCAATTAAGGCATATGCTTTATTAATGTATCAAATTTATTGCAATTATAAAAGAATAACAATAAACTGGCTGATAAGCTTTACTAATCGCAATTTAGGTTAAGTATGTTTAATGTTACTTCGGTTTCTCAAACATCCTCTTACTCGCAACAATTAGCTCTATATAAAATACAAGAGAAAAAATAGTTTAAAAAACGGCGGTAGCCGTCGATTTTAATTTTATTTGAATTACGTTTTGTGTTTCTTTGAGTTTTGTCAAGGTCGTTGTCTTTTGTCAATCGTCTTAAAAAAAATGTTGTAATGCATCCACCGCTTTACTAGGACGTGACTTAGACAGGACTTATCAGACTTATTTATGTATAACTGTAACTATACTCTGACTACTTGAATAAAAAATCTTACTTGATGCAACCATAAACAACTTGAGGAATAGCAAATGCACAACTGTGCGAGTCCACTCACAAAGGAAAAGTTATAAAATGTACAACTTATTTTATTACGAGTTAATAGACATAAATGACGCTTTAAACATGTTTTTCTTGGTTTTTCTTTCACATGAACCTTCTCCTGACAATAATAATTAACACAACAAAAAAGTGAATTAGCGCGATTGTTCCATCCATTCTCAAGTTATAGCGTGGCCAGAAAATATATAGGGGTTAATTTTATATGTATACTAGCGATTGCCCGCTACTTCGTTCGCGTAGTAGGCTTGGTTTTCGGCGTCGCCATACCCTCCCGTCTTTTCTTGGTTTTTCTTTCATAAGAACCTTCTCCTGATAATAATTAACACAACAAAAATTAATTAGCGAGATAGTTCCAATCCGTTCTCAAGTTATAGCGTGACCAGGTGAAATAGGGGTTCATTCTTAGTAGACTATGGTTTAAATTTTATATATATAGACTAGCGACTGCCCACGGCTTCGTTGGCGTAGTAGACCTGCCTTCAGTCTCGCTATAACCTCCCTTCTTTTCTTGGGTTTTCTTTCATAAGAACCTGCTCCTGACAAAAAAAAATTGCCGATTTTTGAAGTAGTTCCACCCGTTCTCAAGTTGGATCATATATAGCATGACCAGGAGAAATAGGGGATAATTTTATTTATATAGATATACCATTTTCTCAAAAATGGTTAGAAATTTGAGCATTATTTTGACAACCTTCTTCGAGATAAATCGAAATTGCAGTACTGGCCAAATACATGCGAGCAGCGGCCAGCAAAAGTGGAATGAAAATCTGTATCTGTCGTGGTATAGCGGTCAAATAAATTACATAGTAAACTTATACCTGTCGTGTAATTTTGAAATGGAACTTATCAGGAGGTAACTTATCAAAAGTTTTATTTAAATTTCGAACTGGCTTGCAAACAGAAAGCTGTTCATTGAAAAAAAAAACAAATTAATACTTAGCGCGGTAAAAATTGTTGGTTCGTTGTTCGTCATTGATATTGAAAAGTTTTGAAATACAGAATCTTGCTGAAGAGACTACAACAAACTTCGACCTCGTTAGAATTATTCCAAACATAATCCCCGGAAAGTCCACTTTAAATTTCAAAAATTGTACAAACAACAACTGTACCTAATTTTTTAATACAAAGTTCTGCTTAAGTACTACCACAGATAATTTTAATTTCCGCGCATTATTTGAGAAAAGTAGTTGTTACTATATAAACCTTGGCCACAACTAGGCATTGATTGACTTACGTATATGTTGCTCGGTTTCGCCTCGGCCCACATTTACAATTTCGTCCATCATTGCCTCTTTTACTGGCTGCATTGTACTATTTCCTTTTATAGTTCTCGAGAAGTTAAAATATCCCGCAAGTTAGCAACCAATGAAAGAGTGCCCATAATAATTGCACTATCAGACTCGTAAGATTTAAGATTGATTGATAATGTTTCTATAGAAAATCATATAGCGCACCAACAAGAAAGCTGGGTTATACCTCTAATCTTTTTAAAATCTATAAATAAATACAATAAGAACCTGTAGACAGTTACGTAAAGAGAATTGGCACGATGTGACCTTCGGCGCTTCGAGTCCTGGCAACTGGGCGAGATCCTTCCAAATATAGACCCCGAGACACGCCTCTTGGGATATCAGACCAATAAACTTTTATATTTACAGCCCGATATTTGAATAAAGAGTTTTATATTTTTTGAGTTGCGAAACTTGGTTAAACGTAGATATATTTGTCATATATATCGAGAAGTTATTTGCGGGTTTTTTAAACAAGCTTAATAAAATACTTAGAAGTTCACAGCGAAGTGTATCCGGGTATATACTCGTCTAGATCCCAAGTTCATTCCCTGAAGCTAGAACGGTACACTGGTGCAAAAATACCAACAGACCTTCCGAAAACCTTATACCTAGTGCTGACACAGGAGGAAAAATCCTCCTTAGTCAGCAAAGGATACGGGTCAGGGGAAAGGTCCAGCACCATAACAGTACACGAGGCACAGGGTTTGACCTACGAAACGGTGATAATACTGGTGAAAAAAAGTTGTTTGAATCGGTTCAGTAGTTATTCGTGTATGCATTACAAATAAACATATATCTTTCCTATTTATTATTAGAGTAGGTAAGGATTAGAATACCAAGTACGAATAATGTGATCTGGTTTGTACCGGCGTTACTATATAAATTAAAAAGTATTAATAGTGACATAACTGTAACAGTTAGACATGGTAATGTGGACTTCTTTGTAGATATTGAGGTCTTCTATAAAACTGTAATACATCACTTTGCTCTATTGTCAATAGCATATACTAATATTATATGGTCAACAGTTCCCGCAGCGTACGCGATATAAGGACTTCATTGAACTGTCGGTATTTTTTCCACACCTCGGGTTACATTATCGAAGTTTTCATACGGATCCCATCCTGTGATTATCAGGGAAAATGTAGGATGCTGTAAAAACTGTATGCGACACTACAACTGTTAAGGGTAGGCAGTGCTTGATGTTATGCGCCAGCTGAACAACTGGGCCATCTATCATCACTTCTAACTATAAAAAAACGAAATATACATTTAAGACCTCCCTAAGTTACAATGACGTCTTCATCATAAAGAGACATCAACTTATTTTTGTCTTTCAACACATGTGACGCTAAGCTACTTTTAAATTAGTTTTTTATTGCTTCATCCTAAGCTACCAATAAATTTTGAAAGACAACGACATAAATTTTAAGTAAATTTAAATATTATGTCGCTGTATTAGTAAGTACAAATTGTTTATGGGTTAATCATGGTGGGGTTAAAACAATACTTTTTGTTAAACAATGTACTCGTTAGCAACAGCTAGACGAATCTGGATCATAACGAAGCTCCGACTTGAATAAAACTTGATAATATTTTTTAATAAAAATAAAATATATAATTATATCATAGTGCACGGTAAGCGTGCTCAAATATATTTTCTATAAATTATATACATTAATAAATAATAAGGGATTGCAACTTGTAATTATAATTTTGTATTGTAGTTTAAGTACCTAATATAACACTAGGCACTCAAAGATCTAGTTTTCATTTAAATGAAGTAATTATTAAGTGCGGTCTAATTTCGTAAAAACACATTTTATTATCATATTTATATTTTATCGAAATCAATTTTGTTACTATTAAGGCCAGCATTCTAGCAGGAATATTAGCTAACTTTGGCAAATGTAGATAGATAGATAGATAACGCTTTATTGTACATAAAACAAACGTGGATACATTTAATATACAATTATCAATACTGTTGTACAATGGGCGGTCTTATCGCTTATAAGCGATCTCTTCCAGACAACCTTGTATCGCAAAATGTAGTGACTATCTAGGTTCAGCCGTGTTTCTCTAATGATTTATCGTTGTTGATTTGTTTCTTGTCATCTCGTCATTTGTTTCACTGATGTTGTCAATGATGCAACGATGTTTGCTCTTAGACAATCACACGACAGTTTTTCACAGAACTTTGATGTATGCCACGATTGCCATTGGTATTGTGTCACATCGCCCAACGCTAAGTATTGAATTGACTTTTGACAGCATAAAGATGTAAACTTTTCAATGGAATTATCACTATAAACTGTCGAATGAGATATGGCAATAGCCCTACTTAAAGATGCTCAGTGGGCCTAGCATGAATATGCGTCAATGTAACGTAACGTGTCGTTCACTTGAAACAGTACAAACTGTCATTTATCTAGAGCAACTGTGACACATATTACTCATAGTTTGTTCGCCGAAGCGTGAAGAGTTGACAAAAACGATACGAAAACTTTTTCGCAAATTGTTTGAGCTACGGCCTCAGAAAGATGCTATAGTATATACTACTGACATGTTGACGCTTTCGATGCTAATACTTTTTGCAAATTGTTTGAGCTACGGCCTCAGAAAGATGCTATAGTATATACAGATCGCGCGGCGAGAGTTTGGCTTTGACCTTCGGGTGGAGGGGATTACTGCGCATGGGTACTGTCGCGCCATGTGACAGAGAGAGACAAGAGTCCCTCGTCTTCGATGTGACAGAGAGAGACAAGAGTCCTTCGTCCCTCTAGCCACCCTGTGATACCCAATTTTTGAATTCTGCGCAATAACGGTCAAAGCCAAACTCTCGCCGCGCGATCTGTACTACTGACATGTTGACGCTTTCGATGCTAATACTTTTTGCAAATTGTTTGAGCTACGGCCTCAGAAAGATGCTATAGTATATACTACTGACATGTTGACGCTTTCGATGCTAATACTTTTTGCAAATTGTTTGAGCTACGGCTTCAGTTGTGAATCTCGAAATAATTGTGATTTTTTGACAGTAATGTTCTTACAAAATTCAATAAACCGTGCGATTCTCTAATGATTCGTCGTTGCGCTCGTGTTGTTTTTCCAACGTTTCTTGTCATCTCGTCATTTGTTTCACGGATGTTATCAATGATGCAACGATGTTTGTTCTTAGAGAATCGCACGGCTGTACTCAAGCATATATAGATTAACTACCCACTGAGCGTACTCCAAGAATACGTCCATTAGACAGATACATTACCTTTGTACGGTTTGTTGACACAAAGTTTTAATGGGCAACGTTATGTCAGTTGCGTCTGTCTTTAACCTGAGTGTAGTGTTTAACTATTTCGAGTATATGAGTACTAGCCGACCTGCCACTGGCTTTGATCGCATCAAGAAAACCAGTGACGTACCGACAGTGCAGCTTCACCTACTAATAACAAAGAAATACACACGGAAAATTTCTTTGAAATCTATCCAGCCTCTTCAGTAGTGTTAGGTTCGTTCCGGGGTTAGGTGACAAACACACGTACAAAACTATAAGTATATCTTTACTAATATTATAAAGAGGAAAGATTTGTATGTAAGTTTGTTTGTAAAGAATTGACTCAAAAGTACTGGACCGATTTCAAAAATTCTTTCACCATTGAAAAGCTACATTCACCCTGACTAACATAGGCTATATGAAATTTATCATCATCATCATCATCATCATCCATCACGGCGCGGGTGAAACCGCGGAGAGCAGCTAGTATACTATATATCAAGTATCGTCTTTTTAATTTGGCTTATGATTGAGAGACGCGCATATGCGTAAATTTATTTCTATGATTAGATCGGTTAATAGCGTCTTCAAAGCAAGGGCAATATATCGTTTTAAGTCCCAGTTTCAATTCCTAGCCGCAGCAAATATTTATGTAATGAGCAGAAATATCTGTTTTCGGGTCTTGAATGTTGTGATGTATTATTGTATGTATGTCAACGCCTCCTACGACACAGGGAACCCTAGTTTTCTATGACAGTGTAAACGTTATTTTATTATTATCATTGATTTCTGATATTGGGGTCGATTCTGTAAGTATTCTCTTAACTAAAAATATAAAAATATAAGTTAATTTTATTTTTGACAGAATAAGGACCACTATAATACATTTTAAGTTTGAGAAATCGGTTTTGTTTTTTGAACAAGTGAATCGCTACCATTGAACAATGTTGTGATTATGACCAATAATTAGATACCAGGATTACTAGAAAATAGTAAAGTTATTAACTGTTAGTGTGATGTTTAACTAAATTAGTTGTTTAACTATGAGATTTAACTGCTTAAAAGTGAATCTGTGTGTGATTAAGAAATAAACAAAGCAATAAAATAATTAAGACTGAACAAATGTAAAAAAATTAAGATTTAATTAACTCAATTACAATTCTACAAAAAAGGCTTACCTCAATTTTTATCTTAAGTCTCAAACTCCCGGGACTTTGATTGTAGGCTGTCTCTTGTCCCGGGACTTTGAAATTGTCGGAAATTCTCAAACCCTAGATGTGTGTGGTCAAGTTTGCATGCAAAATTATACCATAACTGGAACAAAATGTAATATTGAAATTGTCCCATTTAAGACAATGTTGTGTTTGAACCATTTAATAAACAGCCGTCTACTACTCTACTGATTACTCTCCATTACTCTAGATTAACAAAACATCAATAAATCAAAATGATAATGAATTACAATTGCCAATCGGTTTGTTCACGATAAAATCCGACATTATTGCCAAATTGATTGATGGTTATGATTATTGCTGTTAACCATCTTATTACTCTACATAATTAACGTAATAACTCAATATAAAACTATTGTATCTAATGAAATTATTCTATATATAGGTATGTGGAGCGGCGAAGGCAACCAAAACTGGTGTCGTTGCCGCGTGCGAGGACTAACCTCCTGCTGGAAGCGCGTTTTACACGCGCACTTCGCACTCTCAATGCCATGGCGGTCGAAATAGATCTATTTCATTGTACTCTGAGTGAATTTACTAAAATAGCTTTAAGTAGGTTAGTGTAAATTCTAATTATGCTACGCTATCGCATTAGGTTAAAAAAACCTGTAATGATAGTTGTAAGTTAAGAAAATAAATATATAAATTTTATTTTGGACTAAGTTCTCAGAAATGCGTTCCATACCTCAAAATCATACACTGTTTATGTACTAATTTTGTTCACAATATAATCCGTTTAAACAAGATACTTTTAATTATACAATTATTCTGATTCTCATGAAATTGATGATATGTGTAAGGCTTATGATGAAATATTTTTTATATAAACACTATATTGAAAGTAGAATAAAGAGCGATGCAAGAAAATTGAATTACTCAATGACGTGCTTGTACAGCAAACAGGCGTAAATAGATTGGCTCGCTTAACCACGCGGGTTAAGTGGTTTTAATTTTTTATGCGAACCTCTAACTTGTTTCATAAAATAAAATTAACCTAAGTTACTCTCCATAACATCAGCTATCTGCCAGTGAAAGCCCCATCATAATAGGTCCAGCATTTTCGGACATAAGTCTAAATAAATAGACAGGCAGACAGTCTATATGAAAAGACTTTTAATATTTAGGAAAAAGCTGATGTTCTGATATTACATACAGACTTTACTTAAATAGATAGGGCAGGCAGGTTTTGCAGTGATCTTCTTACTGATCTTGGTTTCCCCATTTGATGTTTTGGATTATTTCTGTTAGTTGTATATGACTAATCTGAATAAATAAATATATATAATACCTAATAAAGGTACCAGGATCTCATATATCACAAGCTCATTCACTCTTTGCTATCAAACAACAAAAGTGATCTTGCGATACACCTAAATTCGTTCCGGGATAATACAACTTGCCTCGACACAATAACAACCAAGACCATCTTAGACTCGCGACAAGTAAACGTATAATATACATAAAAATCGCTCATTGTGCTTATTAATTCATATTACACGGACGCTTGCTCTCGACTCGATGACAAAGGCCGCTGTGGATAGCCACAAAAGTCAATGGATCGAAGCGAAAAAGAATAATAAATTGTAGCGTCAAGATGAGAAGATAGTTCCGTATACGTGCGTTTTTGTTAGCAGCTATTTGTGTGGAAAGGTGATTTATTATTTAAAAGATGTGGCACGTGTATGAATGAGCTAACTTGAAGCTTACTTCGCTGGCTGATTCATCAAAGCACAGCCTAAACTGCTAGGACTAGAAAACTTTAAATTTTTGCAGTTGATTCCCTTTCTGTTGTAAGCAAGCCAAGGATTTTAGGAAGTGTCGTTCTTAAGGAAGTGAAACGAGTGAAGCCACTGGCGGGTCAGTCTGTATTAAAACTTTTGTATTGTCAGATTATAAGTGCTTTTCAACTGACTCCCAAAAAAAGGAGGAGGTTCTCAAGCCGACACGTACTTTTTTTTTATGTATGATCACGCATAAGTTTTTACAGAGTAGTCTGATGTAGATAACTATTTTTTTGGTAGAGGTCAGGTCTTCTGAGGTCATTTAAATTTCATCAAATTCGGTCAAGCTGTTTTTGAATTACAATCCTATACCTGAAAAGCGTTTCGCGTATACTGATGATAGCGTATGTTACAATGAATGTAAATCGATCCTGTAAGTAGGAAGTGTCACAAAAAATAATGTGTTTTTTACCTTTAGGTATATCTATTTTTAAATAGAACCGACATCAACAATAAAAAGTGTGAAAAAACTTGTTGAAGTCGGTACTATGCGCACAATGTTGTTATAATAGGTTCTTTTGAACTATCATGGTACCGACCGACTAACATGCAAACATCCAGCAGCGTTATTGTATATTAGTCTCGAAACAAACGACAGACTGTCCTCAGCGTAATTTATTTAGCCTGTGGCTTATTATTAAGCGTATCAGGCTAAAATTAGTTTCCGAAATACCGCAGAATTTCCGCGTGCTATCCACGTACTTTGAGAACTAAACTCAACCATATGGCGTTGTAATAGATCTAGGATAAAAGTAAGCCGATTCGTCCATCTGCGTTAGACCTTGTAGAAATTCTTCTTTTAATAGTAAACATCTAGAGTGGCGGTAAACAGTAACAAGCTTACAAACCAATTTATTCTTTCACAGCTTGCTTTTTATTGAGTTGGATTTTTGAGAGATTTGCGCTAGCTTACGAAAGTAAAGCCTTCATGTTGGTGAAGCAAAATTTGTGACAAATTTGATCAATAAAATAGTTTTAGTAAGAGCAGTACCCACGCGGTTTCAGATACTTATTCTGCCTCATAACAGTACTGGGAATGTACTACTATGTTAAATTTGAAAGACACATACATCGTCCTTGGTGGGGGTTCTTTTCCGCCACCAAGCTTGTTCTGTGCGGCCCATTTAATTTCAATGTCGTGTGCTCTAAGTTCAACCATCCGGTGTCGTCATTAAATCAATCAGCCCTTTCTTTCTTCGAAGATGCGATGCCGATCAGGGGACCAGTGCGAATATTATCTCGATTTCGAGCATTTGGTGAAGTACATAGTGAGTAAATGTGATGAAGCGTGAATGGTAATACGGAACTTTTAAATGCTCATCTGGCTACTATCAAGATTCAAAACCTGTGCCGTTCGATCCCCAGACACGGTTAAGTGCACCTACCATACATGATAAGTTTGTGATAGTCAATTCGCCTTTTATGTTTCATTCATTCGAATGAAACACATTTATTCATACACACATAACATTAAATTATGGACATAAAACAAAATTCATATTATTTACAAAAGTAAACACGTACAGGAAGCATCGCGATTCTCTGTGCGCGTCATGAACATGGGTCCCGACTTAGCATACGAGTAAGGATACAATCCTTAGTTATTAATTTCAGTCGGAACTCAGGACCTCATGAACAGAAGATTCTCATAATCACCTTTATTGTTTTTAAACTACCTACATATTTACGGTTTACAGATTTTTTCCTGTGAATGTAATATATTCATGGATCATGCATTTTCATTCACGTCAAATATGCTAACTTCTGCCACTCAAACCAGCTGGTACGCTTGAAAACGAAACTGGCATGCCAGAGGGGAACATTTTATTGTGAATCAAAAAACTAATTTGCTGATTAATTTGAAATATTTGTGGGAACATTTGGGAAAGTTAAAACCGCTAGTCCTGAACATGATAGACAAATGACAATGACGGAATACGGACCCACTCTATCATGTTCCTGGATTGAAGAGAAACTAAGCCAGGTCATATATTTTTGCTTATCATAACTATATTTTTTTTTATTATTCTTTGATTTAGTGTTGGATTTTTTTTGATAGCAGTGCAGTGTAGGTTTGAACGGTTGCTACACTACGTGTTGTACATTGAATCATGCCAAATTTCATGACTCTAGGTCAACGGGAAGTAGCATAAGTACCAAGGATTGATTCCCTAGTGGAATCGCAATATATGCGAAAATATGCGACACCAATTATATTTTAATCACGTTAAATCACAGCTCTAAGAAACCATAGAACCAAGTATATTTTTAAAAATTTCAACTAAATACCTTTAATCATTCCTGGGAAAAAGGGTCTTGACAGGCAGATAGACAGACCGGCGCACAACAAAGTGATCCTATAAGGGTTCCATACTTTAGAGGTGCGGAACCCTAAAAAAACATGAATTGCCGTACTTAGAAAGTAGTTACGCCAACTAAACGGCGGTTTCCATTAGAAAAATCATCCATTGAACAAAAACACTGTTCAATAAGGCAATTGGGAACAGGAGTTATTTACTATTTCCCATCAAAGAATTGTAAATTCAAGGCAAAATTTATATTTAAGATCGTGAATAATCATTTATATTTTATTTTTAACCTTAATGAACTGTAATAAAAAAATTTACGAAAGCAATTTATATTCGAACTGTTCCCTTCCTTATTTAAATAAATTTCTTAATAAAGCTCATCTGTCGATTCTTGCGAACTCAACGCCAAAGTTTAACTTGAACACGTTTTTGAAGTCTAATGAAAATATGAAATGGATTGTTACTTGCTGATTTAAAATTAGGAAAAAGTCTTCATATTTCATTATACCTACTGTCATCGTAGTTTCTTTTCATTATTGCTAACGAGTTTGAGCCTCGAACATTTAGCGGGATACAAATTACTCTAACCGCTTTTCTACTCGTATATATCTTTTCTATATCTATAAACAAACGACAAACTGGGGAATGCACTTTCGCTTGTATTGCCTATGATTTTTCGGAAACAGATTACTTTAATTTAAAATTGATATAAATATAATAATATATAAACCTTTGATACAAAAGCACAATTTGAAAAATTTAATACCGACTTCCATTCTATAACTTTGGTAAAAATCAGTTATTGGAGTGTAGCTCAAAAACTACTGAACCGAATTTGATGAAATTTAAATGGAACCAGACGGGAAGCACCAGCTTTCAAACAAAAAAGAATTTTGGGAATCGGTTCACCGTATCGAAAGTTATGAGGTAACACACATAAAAAAAAAAACAGTCGGATTGACTACCTCTTCCTTTTTTTTTGAAGTCGGTAGAAAATGCAAAGAAGTTAGATTTGCAGAACCTATAATCTTGACCAGGCTAACAAGTGAGTGTTAGTGAGTGTTACTATCACGTATGTATTATCCATACTTCCATACTAATCTATACTATAATATTATAAAGAGCAAAGATTTGTATGTATGTTTGTAACAAATTGGCTGAAAAATTCTGAACCGATTTAAAAACTCTTTCACCATTGGGAAGCTACATTCACTCTGAGTAACATAGGCTATATAAGATTCATCATCATCATCCATCACCGCGCGGGTGAAACCGCAGAGAGCAGCTAGTATTATATAAACGTTTGTAACTCTATTACTCTCTTTGTCACTCTGTCTGTTTGTTACCTTCTCTCGCCGAAACGGCTGAACGGATTGTAATGTAATTTAACAAGGATATAGCATATACACCGGGCAAGAACATAGGATACTTTTCACCATCATCCTATTACATTATAGTTACTTGTTCTGACTGATTAATTTATCAACGCACTTAACAAACTTAAAGTTTTGACAATTGTTGCCTTTTTCTAAGTATCAACTATGGCAGCCGTGCGATTCTCTAATGATTCGTCGATGGGCTCGTCGACGAGCTCACCGATGTCAAATACTTTATGAGATATCGCCCTTGTACACAAGGTTGCTTTTCCAACATTTCTTGTCATCTCGTCATTTGTTTCACGGATGTTTTCAAAGATGCAACGATGTTTGCTCTTAGAGAATCGCACGGCAGGATTAGACCTCCGTTGGCGGGTCAGCTATATTACAATGTTTTGTTATTTACATTAGTAAGTTCAATCTGTTCTTGTATTTTATATACAGTAACGATAGAAGTATATGTAATATCGCGTCTTTTCAAATCTTTTCAAATATTTCAAACATCTTTACATTTTGTTTCTTCTTTCTTTCTTACCTAGTCTGAAATAAGTAATTCAAGAGAGATACAGCCCGTTTTCTCAATACGTGCGTCTTTTGTCTTTCCTCTTTCTTTAGTATTTCAACAATGCTTGTATATTTGTCACAGAGTACGCATAAGCACTTACAGAGCATTGAAACAAGTACTGTTTTACAAGTACGTAACCGTTTTGTCTTTGTTTAAGTTGCGTTACACACGAGAAAATTATTCGTTCTCATATTGAAGAGAAAAAGATATATACGTGAGCGGTTTGAAAAGTGTTTAAGACTGGAATGGAACAATGTGAGGAGGTTTATTTACATAAGAATACATATTTGAGCTTTGGCTATTGTTTATAACATGACATTTATTACTATATTTCAAAATAATTGAGCATATGAATATGAATTATGATTTTTTAACTGTGAGGTAAAATTAATTGTAAATGCTATTTAGAGGACCTAACCAGTACAGTACAGCACACAACTTACAACAATACAGATAGTATTCTGTTACCTAATGTCATTGCACAAAATAAGATAAAAAGCGATCACAAAACATTATAACATATTATTATATAGGTATTATAATCTAGGTAACATATTATTTATGATACTAATAGCTGTTCGCCTAAACACCAAACTGAACTAGCGAACTAAAATCTAAATTCTCTAAACTGATCTAGATCTAGTTCTTATTCTGTTCAAACTAAAATCCACGTTCGTATTCCAAAAGTATGATTATTCTATTCAATTGTGGGTAGCTTTAGATCAGTTTCAGACTAGTTTAGAGAGCACGAAGTTACATGAGAACTATAGTCCGGCAACGTCGTACGCGACCGTCCTATCAGGTGACAGACAGTGACGGGGACGAGGTACGAGGACGAGAAGTTGTTAGCAAGTAGCGGGTGGTGTAGCGGGGAAGGGCAACACGTGTAGTTGTGTGCAAGAATGACGTGCTACCTCCTCCGCGCCACCATCTATCACCCTGTAGGACGGTCGCGCGCCACGTTGCCGGACTGTAAATCGCCGTGGATTGGAATTTTAGAATGTACAGAATAAGTATCGTAATGAAACTATCATATATCATGGTTGTCTGGAAGAGATCGCTCTGAGCGATGACCGCCCATTGTGACACTTAATTTTAAGCTTTTCATTGTTGTGTAATGTATATTTTTTTCTTTATTATCTATTTCTTTGTTTGTTATATTTTGTACTTTGGTGGCGCAATAGAGGGTTTATCTATCATAATTTACTAAAATTATATTTTCGTTCACTAGTTTAGTTTTGTTTGCACAAGGAATTTGGTACCTACCATTTTCTCATTTATGCTATTATTTTGTATATTTATATTTTTTTACCTTATTATTATGATTTTGTTCAATAACTATTCATCGCCATACCTAAACAAACAAAAAGATATCATCTTATTTTCTTAAAAACAACACAAAACAAAAGTTTATCTTACTCAAAGTGATGCAGTCGACACATAATTCTGATGCCGAAAACAATAAAACTGACCTATTTATTGCCCATAGCTCATCTGATAACATCGGTAGTAGGGACATTCCAGGTCACTAACACCATTGGAATGATAAGGAAATGAATCGTATTCCTTCGAAACGACTGTATGTTATCGTAGGTCTTGATTTAAGCTTGATCTACACAAAAAGAGGCCTTAAAATAGGAAAGCGAAAACTTCTAAATTATTAAAACGGAATTATAAAGATTTAACTGTTTTTTAATGTTTGAAGTGATAACTTCTTTTGGGAAGGTGAACCGATTCGTTACGTAACGCGTTACGGGGCTAGTCTATTTGGCTTCCCTTCCTACCTTCCTCTCTCGCATCCTCTTCCACTCACACTCACTGCGCTATACTAGTTTAAGTTATTACTGCTCTCACGCGTCTCAAGACACACCTTATTATTTTATACTAGTGTGTCCCGCGGTTTCACCCGCGTGGTGATAGATGATGATGACGATGAAAAGTAACATATGTCCATTCTCGGGATATAACCTAACTCCTTGCCGAGGGAAATAGGAATATATATATATATATATATATATATATATATATATATATATATATATATATATATATATATCTAGACTATATATTATACTAGCGACCCTGATCAAGGCTAAATTCTATGTGACAAACAGAAAAGTTTACTAAAGTTTAGTAAAGCTCGGGTCTCAATTTTAAAAATTCGTGTCTATATACGAGCCTCTGGCAATAAAGGGAGTCCTACTGCTTGATGATATGTCGAACGTTTGTTTATTTATTTATTTATGTAGGTTGTATGCATTCGTTAAAAAAGCCGGTGAAGTGCTAGCAGGACTCGCGCACGTAGGATCCCGTATACCATTATCTATAAAAACGAACAAAAAAATAAGTTTGTTGTATTGGAGCCCCTTTAATTATTGTATACTGATATTAGTATTTGTAGTTATAGCGGTAACAGAAATATATCATCTGGGAAAATTTTAACTGTCTAACTATCACAGTTCATGAGATACAGCCTGGTGACAGACGGAAAGGGGAGTCTTAGTAATAGCGTCCCATTTTACCCTTTGGGTACGGAACCCTAAACAAGAACTGCATAATAATCAATACATTTCATTCTGATCTTTCTTATCAGCCTCACAACACTATTCCAAAACATTAATCAAAGACTGATAAGACAGAACCTACTGGAATCGTCTCTAGGTGGTATTTCTTACATTTCATTATTATGATGCATGACGTTATCGTTGTGTATCTTATTACCATAACATGACAAGTCCATTAAGTATTACTGGAATAAAGAAAATAGGAAAACAAGTGTAATGTTATGGTAACTTATTCTTAAGTCTCAGCACGCAAGGTTTCTTTACATTATGCCGCCATTTACTTATTACATTATTATGTAGTTTACAAAGCAGCCACAAATGCTTAGTCATCTACAAGCAGTTCAAGTTCTACTTTCATAAATTTAGATTTTAAGATTAGTATGTTACAAAGAAAACCACTTTACCAACAATTAGCTTATTTTAGCGTTTTGTCGCTCATTAGAAAAAATGTAATTAAAAGATTCATATTACGATAATACAACAGAACATTAACCCTTTATGTACATAACCATCTACTTACCTAGACCAATGTGTTTTTATACATGTTATATATATTCAAAAAATGCAAAGTTGTAATTTTTTTTTAAATTTTATATTTGAACATTATCGTGTCAATTTATTTCGATAAGCATTACCAAAAAACTACTCACATTTAAATATGTTCTTTATCTTTGTAAAGTGCAATATTTAACTTACTTACAAAACATATTTTAACCGACTTCAAAAAAGGAGGTTTCTCAATTCGACCGTATATTTTATTGTGTGTTCGCGGATAACTTTGTTGTTTATAAACAGATTTTGATTTTTTGTTTGATAGTGTATACTTCCGCGGTAGTGCCATATAAATTTCATCAAATTCGGTCATGTATTTTTTGAGTTACACTCCAAAACTGAATAGTGTTGATTTGTCTTGATGATATCATCATTGACGGTGTATCCCGTAAGTAGCAAGGTTACTAAAAACGGTGAATTTTTTTTATTATCTAACAATAAAACCGACTTCTACACTAAAAAGTGTGAAATAACTTGTTGAAGTCGGTACCATGCACGCAATATTGTGATAAGAGGTACCTACTTTAGAACTATCATGGTACCGACTTCAACAAGTTATTTCACACTTTTTAGTGCAGAAGTCGATTCTATTTTTTTATTTAAAAAAGAATTCCCTTTGAAAAATTAAAGCTGTAATATTATTCCTGTATACAAACCTAATCTTATTAGGAACGGTTGAGTTCGGGAGGAAGTGATTCGTGTTTTCTATCGACAGCGAGAAATTGAGAAATGATTTCGTGTTGTTTTCGACTCATAAACACTTTGGTAGATAATTTACCATGATATAGAAGTTAATCATCGCATCGACCACCCTTTAGTGTGGTCCAGTTTAAATTAAAATGTTCGTCTCTTTCAACCTTCAAGAGATCTTATTTTTGTTCTTCGTATTTTAACAATTTATACGTACTTGTCGTAGATGCAAAAATATTACCTACAAATGTTTTAGCTTTTGGCAGCTTTTTATTCTAAAATAATATTTCTAATATTCTCTATAGTAATGCAAGCAATCCGAGTATCTAACGATGTTAGCTATCATATAACTCACATGTTTCATCGGGTTATGGTTAATAGCAAGATTGTGGCGAATGTAATTTAAAATTATCCTTTTTATTGCACATATAATCCACGGCGTGAATCTACCGTGTATATTCGCTCCGGCTCGGATCATAAAGGTCCGCTAAGCGAAACAGTATATCTCTCTTACTGACGGGTTTTTTGCCGTTTGTTTTTACGCAATAACCTCACATTACATGTTATCTACGCGGCCGGTTCCGCACCGAGGCTTCGCTCATTTATTGTATTATAAATTTAGTGGGTGGAGCCATCGACTACCTTCCCACTTCGCGATGCGTACTTCACGCAGGAACAAGACGGCGATACAGCTCAATGAGCCGACAATAAATAAACGAGCGAGACAAAAATCATTATTTTTAAAAACTCGACTACGATAGAAAATAGGGACCGAAAAAACTTCCCCTTTATTAATAAGCTATTAGATTACGATGTCGTATCGACCGATTGGTAGGCCATAGGGAATCCTAATAAATGTCCCTCCACTTCCAGTTCGATGGCTGATCGAGATTCAAAAGAAGCCCGGCTTTGAAACGCGCACGAAACAAAACGAACGCTCGAAAAAGACCCCGCTCTAATTCTCTTTAACATCTCCGATTTCAATTGCTCCTTCAGATATTTGAATGTAGGGAGGGACAAAGTTTTGTCACGTAGGGTCGCTGGTATAGAAATCTCCCGTATACATACAATGCGGGTTCGGCCTCATAGGTACCCCATTAACGAGAGTGCCCGAGAGGCAAGAAACATATCACATCTATAGATCAGATTGACAACGCAAAAGAAAAATAGAGCTAGTTTTACGAGCCGCTCTGTCATTAAACATTTTAAATAAATACGTTCCCTGTTGTGCACCCGTTTTTTACGCAATCCATTCAATCTAAAAGATCTTTAGGTTCAAACCCTTTAGTTACACACACATATGTCAACAGTTTTTAGTTTTTATCACCAGTTAGTCGTGTTCCTATATATGTGTGTATTGTGGATATTTTCGTCCCCATTTGCTGCTGCTCTTTGATACCGATCATTTTTTGTGCGGCCATTATTAACGGGCATTGTGCGAAGGTTTAGTGCGGATAAGATCTCTGATATGTCACCAAAGTCTACTGGTTTTTTATTCAACAAAAGGAGTAACCTTTTTAGTTGATTAACAAAAACGGTTCGTGAGAAATGTGTAAGGTTATAACGTCCACGTGTTCCATTCCAGCAGTCTATGAACATACAATAGATCTCAAAGTGTGTGAAAGAAATAGTCATTTTGCGAATGTAAAATCGGTACAATGTATTTTGCTAGCAAATTGGTATTCTTATGATGAGTCACTCAATTGACATCTCCTGAGTCACATTGGCTATCCATCATCGCAGATTACGCCACAAAACGAACCATTCAAACGAGTAACCATAAAATTGCATATATTCAGCGTCGACCGAAGATAGACATGAAATACGAAGCGCAGAAACATCGTTGCTAAATCATTTGGCCATATTTGAAAAAATTTTCAACTTCGAAATAAATTTCGCTTATATTCGAGACAAAGGACTATGTCGTTACGAAGAGAGCATTTGCAGTAAAAAGCTTTCGATGGAAAATAAAGTTACCGACGACGGTTACTGACTACAGCCGTGCGATTCTCTAAGAGCAAACATCGTTGCATCTTGACAACATCCGTGAAAAAAATGACGAAATGACAAGAAACGTTGGAAAAACAACTTTGTGTACAAGGGCGATATCTCATAAAGTATTTGACATCGGTGAGCTCGTCGACGATCGCAACGATAAATCTTTAGAGAATTGCACGGCTGATTTTCTGACATATTTTTTTGAAAGATACCAAAAATCACTGAATCACCCGTACCTGCACTAGGCTTAGAGCGATGCTATTTATACATAATATTGTGTTATTCTGCATATGCATAGAAGTTTTGTCGTGAAGTTGTCTATGGTAAGAGAATTATGTTTAAATAATATTCTATATGTACAACGAATATCCGATCCAAGCACAATTTAACATTGACCAGGCTCTTTGTGCCTATTATTTTCGGTCTTGATCGGTACGAGGCAGCGCTTCTGCTTCCAAGTAACACAAAAATCAAATCAGACATTTCAAATGGGTGACTAGCTGATTCAGTATCATCTTAGTCTTATACAAGTGCACCATATACATTGTATACATACTTATATAAGCTATATGTTAATTCGTGCGCGATATTGAACGGGGTGGTTTGGAAGCGATAAATGGTCATTAAAGTAAAAGAAAAACCTCTACATATAATAAAACTGTAGAGGTAAAATTTCTGTACAACTGTGTGTTCTGTGCTAAAAATCAGGGGGGTGTAAGGAGTGAAATCGAACTAATTTAGATTTTTTCGTATTATTTGTTTCTGTGTTTGTCTGTTTGTACGGGCTAGTCTCCGAAACGACTGGACCGATTTAAATAAAATGCTGTATGCGTATATCCTTGATCCAGACCTTATATACTGATATTCGCTTTAAGCAATGAGCTTAATTATCAAAAATACAATAATATGTTATAAATCTCATATCATTCAATTCCTTTTCTATCAAAGTTATTCAATTGATTCAAAAAAAATCATTTGTTTTTCAAAACTCGAATTAATTATTAGTAAAGTTTTATACTCAGTAAAAATGTTGTTCATTTAATAAGTTTTGCTACACATTATCAACTTACTTTGTATTAGAAAATCTTCGGTAATCATTCTAAACCAGCGTTATTTCTAATGTAGGACCTACTAGCTTCACTAGTAGGTACGTTGGAAATGTTTATGAATAAGTTGATCACCTCTTGCTATTCACATAAACTATTTACCAATGGAACGGAATAAAAACTGCTCTGGGTTGTACTGCAAGTGTCATGGGTCAGCATAGAGCTTACAATCAGGCAAACAAATTGTTAATCTCGCCAATTGTAATTTAAGAAAATACTTAAGTTTCTCTTTTATCGTCACTGATTGAACCTAAAGAAACTCCTCTGTATATTACAACTACGTGTTCGCCCTATCTTTCTATAGAGAGAAAAGTTGTAATTCCCTTTAGAGAGGCTACTGTTTGTCGAGTCGCCAGTGTCACCAGAGGCTTGAGTGGTAGCAAGGACCATTTTGTATCCGATTACACGTCTGCAAAGACTGGTTGATTGTTTGCTGTACCGTGTTCCTCGCTTTATTTACTCACTGGATGTTTTCCCCTTAGTTGCTCAGAGAGATCTCAAATTACTAGACGACTAAGACTTAATTTGCCAGTGAAAACTGATTATCATTTCATTTCTTAGGGCATCACAATTTTATTATTGTCTTTAAAATTACTGGTTCCTTAACAAGACCTTTTTCTTTGCGCCAGAATATAATTTTGATCATAAAATTGTTATAAATTTTGGAATTGGTGGTATGAATCACTTTTATATTTTATTGTTGTGATATGGTAATTTCTTACTCCTTATTTCCTTACAAGAGTTTGACATCGTGATTTTATTGGAAACTGATGTTACGACGTTCATAAAACCTGGCATCCGCTACAGCTAAGATAAACACCGAACATTACCATACTATATGCTTTTGGGTAATGGAAGTTTTATGGAGAAATATCTTGTTATTATTCTATTGTTATTAAATCTTAGACAACAATAAAATTGTACAATCTTTCAATATTTCTTAATGTTTTTTCAATAATTCTTAACTAAAAATTATTCTTAATCTTATGTTACATGTACAGTTGTTACAATGTAATATATACAACGTACTTGTTTCTGAACAAGTATTAATTAATATGAAAACGTATATGTAAATTTTATATTAGAAATAATGATACAAATATGTATATATATATACGCGTGCAAAATACCCAGATTTTTACTGTATCTTTCATCAGAATTGATTAATATTGTTCTAACGGAAACTTATATCTGCTATGATTTCACGCAGCCATAACTTTAATTAGTCCACTCAAGATTCGTGAACTTCAAAGTTTTTGAGAAATCTCATCACATAAATGGTGAGCTTATTTTCTGGCAGCATCTGTCGATTGCGGCTCAAGATTGTGCAAAATATAATCTGCGTTGCAATGGCATATTGAATTTCTTTTTCGCTCGATTGAGATTGTTTTTTTAGATGTCCCAGTCTGTCGACTGTCGCTTTTGGTTTCCTATAGATACTCAAATTACACGGTAGCCTCTTTGTAGTGTTGTAACTTTAGAGAATCAAAGGTAGGTGCCGTTCATTCATATTAGGTTACTCTTCGCATTCTGTCGATTTTTAAGCGGCTACTCAGTAGTTGTTGATGGGTGTAACTATGGGCGGGTAGGAATCACTTTTATGGTGTCTGGAGTCAAGAAGCTATATATTTTAGAGACGGGAAGATATTCGTTTGAGGTCTGACGGCGTTTGTCTTCACCTGGTAAAAGATTTTTATCATTGCAACATTATTGGTCATCTTTAATTTGTTATTAATGTGTATATTTTATTTTTCACGCATAAAATCAATTATTGTTAAGTAGATTACATTTAAAGCGCCAGTTTCTGTTATATTGTTTATGCTATGATTTTTTATTATTTTATGATTCGTTTTTTATTAGCTTACTTTTTAATATCTACTTTTTTTTCTCTTGATTAAATTGATGAAACTTTCATACTGACTTATTATATTCGAAAAGTTATTTGTAACGCACGCTAAAGGTGTGAATGAATTAGTCTTACCATACACCTTTCACGCTTCTATGTCTAAGTATTTTTTTGCAATAATTGCTGTTATCCCACAAAATGTTTGCCCATGATCCTTCGCAAACACAATAAAATAAAAATCAACGCTAAATTAACTACCGAAAATTCGGCTCGTATAACGTCCGCAGCTGTAGGTAAGACAAGTGATGCATCCAAAGATAATATTTGAACTACAATACACAATAAAAGATTGTAAATAAAGTCAGCAATTATTCCGACGGTAACATGTTTGTTTAGGACCAAGAAACTGGAGTGTCTTCGGCTGGATATATTTGAAGTATTTCGGAATGGTGATGTAAACATTTTTAGTAAATTACGCATTGAGTCGTAAAGCCTTTTCTTTGTCCTATGTGTAAGCATTGGTACTAAATCAAGAGTAAAATAATACTTGACCATCTAAAAACAACACAACTTAATTGTCATATAAGCAATTCTCTAACGACCGTGATTTTTGTATACTACATGGATAGATAGCTAACATAATTACAATTTCTTGACGTTAAGTTACTCGTATCAACTTTATTTCTGTAGGCAAGTACCTAGTACATACAGCTCCATATAAAATGCTGTGTATACTCGTATCTAACAGGTTTAGTGAATAAATATGTAGCTGAAAAAAGTCCACAATTATTTTAGAAAACATTTACAATATATTCTCAACATTGTTTACGGTTCAGCATTAGCAAGACAAGAAAAGAATTTGTATTTTTTGTATAGGAGTTTTGTTAATTTTATTAATATCGCAACACAACTTCAAAAAACATTTACTATATCAATGACAACTAAGGAAACGTTTTTGAACTTTCATTGTCATATTAATTAATATGATATTATAATATAACGTGTTATTTAACCGTGACTTTATTGCAAAAGTTGCAGACATTTTGTCGCAGGAGACATCGCATTCTAAAACAATATTTGTTAACACAAATAAAGGTATTTTAATTATATTACACCGTAAAGTCTTTCTCACTCCAGTCTCGTTGATTTATAGATACTGTCATTAACTCACAACCCAGTGGGTAAAGCCTCAGAGACATACACGCCTACTGTTCTTGTGTAAATATAGCTAGCTATTGACTTGAGACAATAACGAATTGGAACAATCGCATACGGTATTATAGTTTGATTTATTAAGGCATGTGGTAGAGATAGATATCATAATATATACGATAGAAAATTGATGGGCGTATTGAACTATTGTCTCAGTGCGTATGTAGAGAGACACGGTCGTGTTTCTATTAAAAGAAATCAGTAGGTGAGATAAATTGTTCTACATATCCCATTCATACTGTGGGTATGATTCGTATTCACTTAAGAAAAAAAATCACCATTAAATGGAACCGACTTCGACACTAAAATGTGTGAAATTACTTGTTTAAGTCGATATCATGATAGTTCAAAAGTACCTATTGTCACAATATTGTGTGCATGGTACCGACTTTGACAAGTTATTTCACAATTCTTAGTGAAGAAGCCGGGTCAATTTTTTGGTAAAAAAAAAATGTTGTCACCCTGTTTAGTTTACCCTTGCTACTCACGGGATCGATTATCATTCCCGTCAATGATGATATCGTCATATCATAAAATAGGGGAAACACTTTTCAGTTATTCGAGTATATAACTCGAAAAATGCTTGACCGAATTTGATGAAATTTAAATGGGACCACCTCGCAAGTTTACTCTACCAAACAAAAAAGAATCATCAAAATTGTTGTCCGTGAACACACATCAAAAATTATACGTCGAATTGAAAAACCTCCTTCCTTTTTGAAGTCGGTTAAGAATACTTTTATTATTATGATATATTACATATAATATAACTATATTATTAAATAATTCAATACTGTTCCATGTACAGCCATGCGATTCTCTAGGAGCAAACATCGTTGCATCTTTGTCAAGATCCGTGAAACAAATGAAGAGATAACAAGAAACGTTGGAAAACAACCTTGTGTACAAGGGCAATATCTCATAAAGTATTTGACATCGGTGCGCTCATCGGCGAATCATTAGAGAATCGCACAGGAGACATTATCAGGAGGCGGTATAATAATCATACATCAAATTATTATTGTGTCATAGACATACCTAAAGATATAAAAAAAACGTGTCATGCAGTAATATTCTCTCACTTTCAACGGACTACAAAACGAGGATTTTCTCAAATCGGTTTTATTTTCTTTGTTGCTCGATTTCTTTGCTGATTATGTGAACTATTGAATTATTATTTTTGTTGGATAGGTTATATACACCTTCTAGTAGGTCGCATTTAAATTTTATTAACTTATACCTAATATTTAAAATTGTATATTATTAAATTACTTTGTTTTTAGGGTTCCGCACCTTAAAAAGAAAAGTCCCAATAGGATCACTTTTTGTCCATCAGTATGTTTGTCAAGGCCTTTTTTGTTAGAAACGCGTAGAGTTATCAACTCATTATTAGTGGTTATATGAGTCTCGCAAATTTTAATCAAATCTATAAAATTAAAAATATTTGTAAAATGGGTACCTGGTAATGTATCCATTACCAGGTACCCATTTTACAAATATTTTATAGATTGATTATTGATGGCTGATTTGCAGAGAGCAATCGCAGGCGAACGCAATGTTTGACTGCAGCCGTGCGATTCTGTAATGGTTCGTCGACGAGCTCACCCATGTCAAATACTTTGAGATATCGCCCTTGTAGATAAGGTTGCTTTTCCAACGTTTCTTGTCATATCTTCATTTGTTTAACGGATGTTGTCAAGGATGCAACGATGTTTGCTCTTAGAGTATCGCATGGCAGGTCAAACGCCATAACAATGACCTAAAGCTAAGCTAACCCATAGAGAGATGATGGTAACGGTTTGATGGTTACTTCTTATTCAAAGTTCAGGACCAGTATGCCGTATTTATCGGTAAAAATGAATGGCAATTTCATATTTTAACCCCAATGCGGACTCCACCTCAAAAGTGCGGAGTAAAGCTAGTTGATAATGAATATAACTTACCTACTATCTTATTTGATGGGCAGAGATAAAGAATGGACAGTATTTTTCAGCACAGCTGCCGGAACACACCGTTGAAGCTGAGGTGATAGATTATGAATGTTGAGGGTGTCAGCCTAGTGTGCACGTGTTGTATATATTTGCTTACTACCTTATCCGCCAGTGGCTTTGCTGGCTTCATCGCTTTAAAAATGATCATTGCAAAAATCCTTCCTAAGTGCACGCTGGCAACATAAATGCCAAATTTCTAGTTTGTAGCTCCCTGCTGCTTAGGCTCTGCATTTATAAATCAGCCAGTTACTTATGACAATTTATATACAATCTCGCAATGTTATTTTCTTAAACCTTTTGATTGTATTAGGTAGCCATATTTCACAAATAAATACATACATTAACATAGAACTCATAACGTTTTCGTTTACGCAAAATTGTAACGTGAAAATCGAATTTACGCCTGTCTTTCCGCAATCCGTGTCTGTACCAAATAGCACCATGGTACTGAACGAAACGAGACAACAGATTGAATATACTGGTACTAACAGAAGGACACAACTTCAACGGAAATTCGACAAAACGTGCCAAGTGAAAATAGCCTTTATTTAGTTTACACAGAGTTGTTATAGCCTTGGTTAGAGTTTATTATACTAAAGTAGACGAAATGCAATCTACGAGAATTTTGGTGGTAGAGGACACACCAGATGTTGCGGTCTGGGATTTTCGACGTTACTAAAAGCTTTGAATGTGTGTATCTAGTTTAGTTTAGACCTTAACAGCTATACTTCCACAGCATACAATTTTTATAATATATATTATAAATATAGGTGCTTACATATTTATACATATAGGTATGTATAACGTAACTGTATCTATGGTTACAATGTGTTACCAAATTGACTAAGGATTGTGTGCTTCTTTTCATGTCTTTCCCCATTTTTGGATATGGATAACAACAGGTCAGTATTGTAATACTTTAATTGTTTTGTTTATATATTTATTATCTTAGCTATACACTTTCCGTGTGGTAGCAGTCTTCAGACAATGTCCTATGAAGTGGGTACGAGATATGCAACTTCAAAAGTATATACAGGGTACATACAGGCCTTTGCACTATACTTTGGTATGTAAATAGTCAGTAACAAGTAAAACAACTCAACCTAAACATGTCTTCAGTACAGCCTGATTTAGTGTCTGGACTGGATTATTTCAAAGCCTAAAAAGCTCCTGAAAGTATCAGAGGTGACGGAGAAACAAGAGGCTTATTACATATTCAGCTGTATTCTTTGCCTAAAACAATTGGATTATCTTATAATGTGCCTAGCAAGAATAACTGCCTAACGGCCATTCCCAATAACCTATCTATCGTCGGTTTACCTTACTAGAGATAGATATTTGACACTATTTGTATGGAACTAATGTCAAATTTCTATCGGTAGTAAGGAAAACTATGGATATATGCATTATTGGGATCCCCCATTAGTGTAAAGTAACATATCGTTCACGTGAAACAGTAGAAACTTTCATGTAACCAATGCAACTGTGACACAGATAACTCATAGTTTGTACGCCGAAGCGTGACACGTTGACGCTTACGATTTGAATACTTTTTCGAAAATTGTTTAAGCTACGGCCTCTGCCGTGCGATTCTCTAATAATTTGTCGACGAGCTCGTCGACGAGCTCTCCGATGTCAAATACTTTATGAGATATCGCCCTTGTACACAAGGTTGTTTTCCAACGTTTCTTGTTATCTCTTCATTTGTTTCACGGATCTTGTCAAAGATGCAACGCTGTTTGTTCTTAGAGAATCGCACGGCTGGTCTGTCTAGATAAGACGTTGGCCGTAAAATGAAATGAACGTGAGATACTTACTGTCACCCTGAGACGTAGAGTTGTCAAGCGTAAAATTCGATCATATACTTCAAACTGGAACACAGCAATGCGTTATTGCTTCGCAGCAGAAACAGGTCAGTGTGGTGATACTTTTCCGAATGAAATATTTGACAAGGAGCTGCACTAACAAGGTATAACACAAACGAACTGTCTAAGCCAGTGATAACGCAAAAAAACATAATTTACTAGAATTGATTAAATAAAGTGTTTCATAAATATAAAATTTTCATAATGCCTATTTTCCCGCCACCTTATTATTATGCCTATATAATTACTACGCAATTAAATCTATTTAACCAACGGTATTCATTGCATGGTATAGGGGAATTACTTCAATATTCATGTTTCGTATGCTGCTTTGTGATCATCAAAAGCATTGTATTTAACAAAACCATCGAAACCAGGTACACAACCCACCAATTACTGTGCATTGTCAAAAAATCTATCTCGGAGACATTTTTGAACATGTCATTCATGCTACAACTCATTCAAAGCAATTGCAACAAGCATTTCAATCCAATTTTGAACCTTATTAAAATAATCATAAGGGGCATTGATAAAAATTTATCCGCAAAAATATATTTGGAAGTGTAGACACAAAAACTTTTGTGCGTTGGTCCTCTGGTCTGTCACATATCCTCTCTATTGTCATTTTACTTCAATAGCTTTGAATCTATAGATTTTTAAAAAATATGTCTAATATGAAAGAGTTTATCCACCTGCCTTTATTTATTAACTATAGGTATATTTTTTCCTATAGTTCGTGAGAACTATGAAATACTAGCAGTGCGGTTCCAACTGTGCGGAAAGTTAAAATCCTACTGGATATTTTTTCCAGGACTAATCGAACTACAGCGTTTTCTGCCAGTTCTACCTCCTTACCTGTATCGAAAATTAGTCCATTCAGTGCAGTTCTTTTCACGACAAATAGCAAACAATTGATAGATAAAGCTATGTTAAAGCATGTTATATTGATAACTACGTATTGCTTAATTCTCATTAACATTATGCAAATATCCGCATTTGTTTAGTACTTGCAGAGTCACAAAACAATGGCGGATAATTTCTTTCAAAAAAAGGAACTTTTTTTAAAATAGTGTATAGATTTTAAGTTAATTATAAAAACAAAACTATTATGTTGATGTTAGGACACAAAACTTACAAAATTCATTAGAATTTAAAATATATCTTGGTTATTAAAAATATTGATTCTGTAAAAAGTTTTGCAAAAGCTACTGTTCCCGGTGTACAAATGTAATTGTTATGTACGCCGACTATATGATAGGCAATAAGCTCACTTCCTCATGTAACAACATGAGCCAGTTCTTCTGATTTGAGAACAAGAATATGACTGGCAAAATATGGGTGTTTATTCTTCTCTGTCGAACTCTTCTAGGATTTATGGCATTTATTGGCATAAAAGTATGCATGTAGGAATATAATATTTCATATTCATTTCAGTTCATACAAAACAAAGCTAATAAGATATTGAGGTCGAGAAATAACAAAACGTCAATAAAATAATAATAGAATATTAATTGGTAAATATCAAACACATTTAAAAAGAATTATCAGAACCATTCATAGTAGAATTAGCATCAGTAATCATTATATTGGCGCTGTAACTTCGAATCAGAAACGCCGATTATATACGGCGTTAACCTTTGTATAATTCATGCAAATTGTTACACAAGAACCCGGCCACTTAAGACTGTTGAATTGCAAAAGAGAAGAGAAATTGCTATCGTTTGATAAGTTTTCTAATCATGGCTTTTGTAGCAGCTGTTTAAATGAGTAACAGGCCTTCTCTCTCAGGGCTCACTGAAAATATTTAAAAGTGCCCGGTTAAAAACCACGATCCTTTTTTAAAGAAGTCTTAAATAGAAATGCTAGTGGTCAAACTTGTACATGACTTAAAAAATATGCATGTTACAATCATAAGAAATTGGTATTTTTTGGCTTAGGTAGTATAGGTTTTCAAAGTCTATTATACCGTTGTGATTGTATGTATACTCCTTTTACACATGCTTGAGAGATAAAATTGATCTTTGTAGAATTTATTTCATTTGTTATTTTTTTGTTGCAGTTCAAGTTTTTATGTATTTATTCGGTTGACTTTACCTCTATGATTTGACTAAAAAGAAACAGATTACATATTAATAGAATAAAGGAAGATGTACTGGGTAACCAGTGTAAATTTACGCCGTTTACAGATATAAAATAGAACAAATAGCTGTTTTACTACGATTTTATTCCTGCAAACGCTCGCGGCGCGCGCAAATTTTTTTAATAGTGAATTTTCACGCGATTTTTCCGTTCGATTTGGCGCCAAAATATTTTTGTTTTTAAGCTACTTCAAGGGTTAATGGAATTAAGTGACAGTCAGGCAAGTCGCGTGCCTGATGTTAATGCATGCGCTTGCCCATGTTTAGTATCTAGTTAGTTTGTTAAACTAAACTACCAAACTAAAAATGTATTATGGTGGTCCATATTCTGTCAGCAATTAAATCCAAAATCATTTAACACTTAGAATGACACTTTTAAATATAGGATTATTCTATTCAATTTTGGGTTATTTTAGGTTAGTTTAGCAAGCACCAAATTACGTGACGACTAATCTGTCTAAAATATGTCCACAATTGAAGATTGAAATATTTAATTTTAGTGCTGTCATTCGAAAGTGTTATACTAATTTGGATTTTAGCCTAAACAAAATAAGTAGTGCCATAATTTAGAGATTTTTAGTTACGAGAATGCTTACAGAATCGACTCCAGTATCTTCCTTTTAAAACTCAAATTTCTATTAACTAATTCATTCTTATTCCACTTGATTGATGTTTTTAATGTATAGATTTTTGTTTTTGTTTCAAAGCCAGTAGTTATGACATAGTCACATATGATTTATGCCATATCCGTCGCGAGTTTTTGACAGTTCGAAGACATTTAGAAGTTTTGTTTCGTCCCGTATCAAGATCATCATCATCTCAGCTTTAGGACGTTCACTGCTGAACATAGGCCTCTCCATCATCTTATCAAGATATTTGTCTTTATTCGTGCCGCATACCAAAATTGTAGTAAGTACCGTTATCGACAAAACTCTTGTGGTTTTGAATCATCGTTAGCTGACGATTACATAAGGCTCGTATTATATTATGTCTTATTTTTCAAATAAAGAATTATTGATTTTTAATCGCAGTTCACTTTTTTCGTTTATCAGTTTCTTATCTTTCTAAACAAATCATGTCTTATAAGAACAATGGATTAAACTTCCAAGTTGTGGTCAACACTATTGTCACGCAGGATACAGAATATTTTTACAAACAATGGTGAAATCAAGTTTTGCACCTTTTTATGCCATTTCCGTTTTAGTGACCGCGTCTTGTTCAATTGTATGTCGTATATATTCACACAATGGCCGCTGTCAGTTCACATGTAGGACCCCTCAGTAATTAAAAAAACTCTGACGAATAAGACCGTCGATTTTTATCTCTCACCGAATCATACATTCAAAGAAACGTAGGCGTTATCTATACTGCATCCTTGTCCCGCAGCCTCGATACTGAATAGTTTGTCTCTCTCGTAATCTACTACTGTGTTTTGTTCATTCATTAAATCAGCCAGTAATTGTTTATAATTATAATTAATTTGAATTCGAATAAGAAACCGTTGCCGCTTCTTTTAATTCTGATACTGTAACGTTCCTGTGATAATTGAATACTGTATCGTATAAGACGCGACAGTTCCTTACACATTCGACAATTTTGTAAAATGCCTGTGCAATTTAAACTTTAATCTTTTACTATTTCGTGTCAGTTTTGATTCAGTATATTTTTTGATCACCATGGATTTTATATTGAAGTATATTTATTCTTATTTGAACTTTACTGGTTCTCGGAGATAACATATTTTATGGTTTTAATTATTAGTTATGGTCATGTTAAAGAGAAAACTTTTGACGGTGTGATAATTATCATAATTGTTATTTCGTTTCCGAGAAACCCTAGGATTTATGTTAGCTGTAAACTCAGACATTAGATCTATAGCCCAATTAAATTAAACAAATATGTCTAGATATATGGTTCTATTATTTGATTCCTCTTAATTACTCAAAGGGCTAAAGTGGAGAGAAAAGATAATTATAGAACTTTATTAACTTGTAAGCTTGTCGGTCTTCCGCAGACATCAAAACTTAAACAGCCAAATTTATGTTAATGAAAATTTTGTTACAGTAAGTAAACCCGAAATTTTCTCTCATTTAAGATTCAGAGCAGATATTCCCTGACAAGATAGAATCTACTAATTAATATAAGTCACGAATACCTAGGTGGAAGAAAATTTTGAGGACAAAATTAGACTTCAATATTCCTAATTACAAATCTAGTTATGTTCACGAATACCTGGATAGAAATAAATGTCCAGAACATAATATAGAATTAGAACAATGTGAAGCCAGACATAGGTACTAAAAATTTTAGGAACCATTTTTTTACCACTGAAAATAGGGCTTCTTCGCCATTGCGAGCATGCCGCCCTGGTTCTTATACAATTTATGTATACGTATACGTACATATATTAATTGCGCTTATCTACCAATATATACAAACTTCTGGCATCATTATGAAACAAGATCTGCCGATAATAAATGATTATTTAAAAAAATAGTGATATCTTGATCAAACTTAAATGAGATCTTTTAGAAAAAGTTCTGATGTACTAGGGATGTCAAGGGCTGACTAGGGATGTTGCGGATGCAGACTTTTACACTTCTGCGGATGCGGATGCGGATCTACAAGATTTTTTAAATTATATAGGTGCTAAAACAAGACAGAAACAAGACAGAAACAAGATATGTAATAAACGTTACCAATTTAAAGTAAAATATTGGCGCATTATTTTTAATAAAAAGTGCTTGTAGTGAGGGTGTCGGTGGCGATAGTATACACATTTTGCAATGAGCCTAATAAAAGTAAAATCTGGAACTGAAATCTTCGGTTCTATTGATCAATCATCATGCGCTCATGCCCCCCCCCCCTTATTTATTTACAGTATCGACCTTCAATGCATCTGCATTCGCATGAACATCCACATTGATTATTGCGGACGCGGATACGGATGCAGATATCCAAATCCATGCGAAAGCTCCGCAATTACGGATGTTGAAGCAAATATTCGCAACAGGTATTACCAGAGGGTAACAACAATGAAAAACTTCATACTAATTGAAAACTACTACATTTTGGAAATGAGTTACATGTGAACTTTTAATATTCCTAACTATAAAGCTGGTTAAATATACAGTAGTGTTTTGATATTCTGTTCCGTTCTATGTCTAAGTTAGCTCTTCGCATAGGTTTTGTTATTCAGTGCTGACTTTGGCAACGGCCTCAAGTACGTGCAGTGTTCGTATCATATCATCTTAATTATATGCAGGTTCATTAATATGCATTACACAAGGATGGATCTTGTAGCCAACTATAGTCAATAGAGCGGCGAGCGAGTAATTTCAGTCGGAAACTTAGTAATGAATTCAAAATCTTTGATGGAGCTTGGTTTATTACCCCAGCATTGTGGGGCATCTGTGCATTAATTTATTATGAGTTTGAGCTTTGAAGATGTTGGCTATGAACGTGAGTGGTGGATATTAATTAGTAAATGAGCAAAATTAACTAGCAGTTTCAGACGAAGAGTTCGCGCATGAACCGCACCCTTTTTGAAAAAAAAAAACAATAAGTTTACAACTTTATTATTTATTTCATTTGCAAATATAACCGCTACATTATTTTATTAAATAACTTCTAAATAAAAGTTTAAAAAGTAAACACTTGTGGTATTCCCATTTCGTTCTTTCCTTAAGTAAAAGTTCTAAATCAACTTACTTCCATATTTCTTGTCGAATTATATTTTAATTCTGCTTAATTTCTGTTGTCGTTTTTATATTATATAATTTTCGTAGGTTGTTCCACTAACAATGTATGAAACTAAAAAAAAAGTATTACAGACATTACCCTCATAAATTTAGTGTATATGCAGATAAAGGAAAAGTGCCCCTAAACGACAGCCTAAAACAATAGCTACATATTATTGAATACCCAGTTTATTTGAGTTAATTAATGTGTGCTTTGTTTGATTCATTTGCAAGAATTGTCACCGTACATTTTGACCAACCTTTATCCACAAATATCGTATGTGCCTAGCCCATATAAACCCAAAGTTTCCTCCTGCAATGGTACAAACATGTAGCCTCCAGCGAGATTGGCACATAATATTATACGTCGCCAGCATTTGCGCCACCAAGCTGAGTATTTGTGTCTGGACAATGTGACGGCGCCATTGTATCGCCATAAATACAATCATCACATAAATTTTGTCTATGAAATTATTCTTCATAAACAAAAGTTCACAGCAATGAAGAGTTAGGGAATTACATGAGTATGTGCGTACTATAACTTTATTATCAACAAAACGATCCATAGTCGATATCAATGAATATAATCCTCGGAACGTGTAATAAATCTTTGTATAAAAATAATTTTACTGTATTCAAAACTTAATAACTGCACAAAGATAATGACGACTATTCTAGTTTATAACATATGGCATGGCGTCATAACAATATTAAATTTCCGATAGAGATGCCACGATTATATTAAAAACAACTGTTTACTATCGATAAAAATTTATAACGAAATATCGTCATTGAAATCAATGCCCTACAGTTGACATGCAATAAATCTGAATTTTATTTAACGTGTTTAACACCAAAACCATTCCATATCACACCATGATACACGCGTCATGCTTTACTTTGACATTTTAGTATCTTTTTATGAAGTAAGTAATAAAAAAAATACGACTGGACAGTTTTATTTATCACTCTTTCATAAATATGTTTCTTTTTAGGTTAACAAGTGACCATTACGAAAAATATGTTTAACTGACGTTAAGTGCCACGGTTACGTTAAAACAATTGCTTTATTACCAAAATTTAGCTTGATGGAGTTTTATACTAGGTACATTATACTGTACTATAAATTATTATGTAGTAAATACAGTTTTGTCGTCAAAACATAGGTATAGAGTTGGTAGTTGTTTAGTTCCACTCGCCTACTAATTTCACTTCCTGCAGTGTCCTTTAAAATTAAACAATGTATGTCACTTTTGCTGATTGGATGCCCAATGTTTCACGCTAACGTCAAACGCAAAGTTAAACATTGGAGTTAAATGTGATAGAAAAAGAAAAAGCTGAAGAGTCTTACCAGAGACCGTAGCACAACAAATCTGCGAAAAAGTATCGTAAGCGTCAACGCGTCATGCTTCGGCGTAAAAATAAAAAAACTATGACTTATCTAAGTCACAGTTATCCTAGATAAATGACAGATTGTACTGTTTCACGTGAACGACGTAACGTTACGTTACACTTACGCAGTTATTCGAGGCACACAGGTAGCATAAAAGTATTCAACATTATGGTAACGTTACCGTAAAGCCATTAAAACTACAAATACCCACCACTATCGATATTAAACTAACATCCCTATTAGCTCTAACAATCCTCGTATAACAAGCCTTCAGATCTTGTTTGTTCTTGATCTAAGCTATAATTAGGCAGGTTGTTAACTCCTGCGCAGGCTTCATATTAAAAGGAATTGTCTGAGTTAACATCAAACCGCAACGGCGGCGTTAACGATTCCGACACAGAAATGTTTTACTTCTACGTTCTTATTAAACTTGTTTTTGGGCCCTTTCTGTTTTGTCCATTCACGCATCGCCGACGAAATATGGATATAAAAATATGGATAAGGATATTGAATACAAGTTTTTAAACTATCATGGTCACACACAAGCATTTCAAATATTCACGTTATTAATACTTCTGAGAACAGACTTCGAGAGCACAAACTTTATTTTGATATTATCAAAATCAACCAGTAGATAGTGCCGCAGCTAGCTTTACCCTTTTAGGAAAAGTAAAAAACGCCTATTGCTAAAATATTTTACAGAATCATAAAAGCCGTATACCGAATTTCGTTAAGATCAGGAAAGTACGACCTGTACGAGAGTACCCAACATCAGGACGAATAAAAGCAAATTTGCCGAGTCTTTGTAGAAATTTCGTTCACTTCGCTCACTGGGTCAATCATGTGAATATTTCTATGGACGATGAAGCGAATTTAATCGTGAATATTTTATTCTAGACAATGCCTGTAAGTCTTTCGCTTTGAGTTTTTTTTTAAAAGCGACCCCTGGTATCCTAGATGTCGGGGACGTTAAGTATCCTATGGCCTTTGAACTATCTCTATGCAAAATAAATCAACTAGAAGTTAATGTACTGCCACAAACAGAAACTAACAAACACTTATAACTTTAATTTATTTCAATGCTACTTATTTGACCTCTTAGGGATCGTAATATTTCAGGTAGAAGTGGTGACAACTATACATTTGAACAATTATTGTGCTTCCACCAGTTGCGTTTGACCTACCATCTTGAAGTTGTATTTTTTTGGTTATCAATATACCTAACCCTTACTTGAACATGAGAGCTGTACAAGAAACCTAAAACGTGAGGACATATTAAAAATTTATATGTGGCATCTTTATAAAGATTTGCTTAAAGTCAAGTATTTTAGAGATATCTTAACTGGTTTCCATCAAACGCGACAAAATGTCATCCAACGAAATATAATCTAAAAATATATATCGTCGTCGAAATAAAACCACGGTATTTTTCAAAGCTTCAATTTCTCAAACATCCAGACATACAAACACATACACACAGGGAAATAAACAGACACCAAAGTCAAACTAAAAAAGTAACACAACATGTAATAATAATGGATTATCGAGCCATGCTCAAATCAAAAAAAAAACTTACAAGACATACAAGACGTCGGTGCTTAAGAGTCACGGCCATAATAATAGATGATTCGTATGTCGGAAACAAAACTCAGATAAAGAACTGTGTAATGTGGTAAAATTGCAAAAATTGTCATCCACAAAAATAACAAATATTATTACAATTTTCTATCTGCTCTTAAACTTCACAGTGTAACGTGTACAAGTTGCCCTCGTCATGACACCACATTCGGCTCACTAGACTATGAAATATTATCTGATAGACTCCACTATAATACTAGTGATCATGTCGCTTTATTAGAAGCCGAACATTGAAATCTCAATTCAAAGGAAAATACGCTGTGAATACCCGTTTCTGATATTAGCTTATGCACTTAATTCCATCAACTTGAATTGTCTGTCTTATCCACTTTAATCCAACGCCAATATAAAATTTTATTTTTCGGTCGAGAATATTCGTGCGGCGTCGTCCACAAGGCGGCAAGGGTGCGCAATTAGGTAATTACGTGTTAGAAGATCTGTTTTTATCACGTCTACCCTTGTCTATCGTTGGTAATTGGTGACCGTTGTTTGACCATAATTCGTGTCATTATGATGGGAAGCATATGTCGCGGATGGCCATTTGGCTAACAGAAGACGGTTTTAGGCGTACATGGTATTATGAATTTGCTATGTTCACGAAAAACATAATAATAATAATAGAAAGTGTGGAATAGTTTATTACATTTTTGTACCACATAACTTCATGTTTCTTGATCTTCTTCATCATCGACATCTCAGATTCTCAGACTTAGACTCTGAGATGTTTTTTTAAAGTCTTAATATGATATATGATTTGTTTGTAAATGCATAAGTAATCCATGAACAATAAATTATTTGGTTTTGGTTTGGTTTGGATACATGTTATAGTGATTTGAAAATGATATCTAAGAAAATATTATTATCTGTTTTTATTCACAAGTCCCACTATCCCACTTCATCATCTAACTACGTTAATGATTTAAACCAAATTTGCTAAGTAAGTTTGGTCTAGAAAAGTAGGTAACACCCATCTAATCGGACAGACTTATTTATATTACTGAGTTTGGTAAGTGGTGAAATTACTAAATATATATATCAATAAAAATCACAATTCTAGTTCAATAGTGCGAATAACTTGGTAACCATAGTGTCCACACTTAATATTATAACATATTGCATATTATCGCTGTTTAATAGTAACTTAGTATTGTTTTACCATTTACTTACATATCTTTAATATCACTACCATACCTTCTATTTTTTACAAGTAAGAGTCTATAAAATCAACCCAAATCTTTGATTAATTTGAATCTTTACAAAGGGCATTTAAATATTTTTTACGATAGTAGGTACCTCTTTATATAATTATTTTAAAAAGGGATCCGTATTTAATTATCTATAATGAAATATTTTTCTAAGAAGCTTTTTCTATTACTAATTCATCTTCCTCGACTTATTTTTTTATACTTTGACGTCTTCAATTAAATAAATCATATACAAACTCTCATTACATAATTGCACTTAGTTCAAAAGAGGTTATATATGAAACACACTAAGAAGAACATACGTGATAAAAACCCTTTTTTAATTTCAGTTTTAACAAGTGTTGCTAATTTAGGGCACGAGGTAAATTCATTTGCCATATGGCCAACAACAGTGTAAGGTCAATAACATGTGCCGGCATCCGTCAGAGGGACGTCCCAATTGGAGTCGTGATGACCTAACTCCGTCGTCCGCAGTAGAATATCTATATAGAGCTGATAATCCACATACTCTTATATTAATAAAAACGGAAAATTAGGCTTCTCTTTTCTCTAAAGGGAAATAAGTTTGTAAGTTTTCAAGGCTTAACTTATGGAATCAGTTTCAATTATATTTGTCTACACGAATAATATTCAGCGGTAAGTTTGTTTATGAAATGTGAGACGGTTATTTGTGTGTTTTGTAATTTGGATGTATAATCTCTTAGATGTGATCTCTACTATGTATCATTAGGGACTACTGTATTGATACTGAAGTTTTTTTTTACAGCTATTCTTGAGGCTATTTTCAAACGACTTTCAAAAAAGGAGGAGGTTTTCAATTTGGACTGTATTGTTTTATATGTTTTATTTCAATGATTGTGTTTATACGAGTATCTGAAAATTAATGTTTTTTCATGTGGTCCCATTTTAAATCTAATCAAGATTATGAACAGTAGCTTTTTTAATAATTTATGATCCACAAAATAATGGAGTCCGGTTTCAAATTGTATATTTTTATTATAGTGTAGGTGATTTTACAGTAAGAAATCACCATAATATCTGTCATTCGAGATGGAAAAAATTGCAGGCCAGTTAAATTGTAGCTTTGAGACGTACGCTGCCTACTATTTTGTAATAACTGAATAGAATGTATGACTACAATTTAGGCCTTCATTAGCTTTACAAATAAATCCTCGACATCATGTATATGTATTACTAAAAATGTTAAAGTAAAAAATGCTAGTATATAATGTAAAGAATATTCTTAAACTCTACGAGACTGATTTTTACGGGACTTTGTATTGTGATCGTTTATAAATGCTTATGAAACTGTAAAGTTTCACAGTTAGCATACTATTTATTGTGTATTGCGTGTCTTACACACATACACCACTTCATTAGAATAATTTATCTCTGCTCAGTTGTCAGGACGAAATCGCTCTAAGTTTTTTATTAGTGTCGCTTTTGAATATTGACATTTTGAATATACAACAGAAGGCACTAATTTATAATATTACTTGTTATATTTCATTAGGTATATATACACAGTATATCACAACAGTCTCGAGTACAGAATGGGTCGTGAATACAATACAAAATTTAATAAACGTTGCTTCATGTCTAACAGTTTTGACTGCTCTATATACATCTTACCTTCTTACGACGCCCATTACAGCAGGTTCAATCAAAAAACCATTTTTTATTGTATAACTCGGCCGGACATCGCTCGTATTCATATTTAAAGTTAACCGTCAGTAGTAGTTTCATACAAAATTGATACTTATGTAAATCCCTAATATAAGTACCTAACCTGCCGATGTTTACGGATGTCAAAGTCTCAATCTCATAGTAATAAGGGATTAACAGCCTCACTTATAAACGCTGCATAAATTTAAAATACGTGATTTAGTATGGAGAACAACTTTGTAGAGCGCAGTACTAAGTGACCTTTATTCAATTTAAGCAACGATTAAGGCCGTTAATCGTATTAGTTTACTTATCTATATAGTTTCACTCGGAGGTAAGTAAGTTGCTTGTGCAAGGGGCTAAAATTTCCACCATGAACTAATAGTAAGCATGCATTGCTGTGTTAGGGTGTGAAGGGCGCTGTAGCAAGTGAAATGAATGCAATACAATAAAGCAATGGCTTGGAGCAACAAGTGCAGTGCAGTGCCACTTAAAACGTCAGTTCTAAGCTTTGCAAATTGCGTCAATGTTATTCGCGTTGTGATTTCCATCAGGATCAAGGCTCGCCACTCTCATGAGGGCAGGCTACGTTGTGTTACGTGCTGTAAGCTGTAACCCATTGTGCAGTGACCCTCCAGAGGAACAACTTCAGATATATTAAAAAAGGTGAGAAGAGAAAATTTCTTTCGTATTTGAATTCGAATTCGGAGAGAAAATTTACGGTACAATCACCCAAATCCTGGCCGGTCCTTAATCGGTCGGAATCAGCAAGCCTCCGCTTCATTCTTAAATCTTTTCTACCGACTTCCAAAAAGGAGGTGGTACTCAATTCGACTCTATGTTTTTTTTATGTTTGTTACCTCATAACTTTCGATAGGGTGAACCGATTCTCAAAATTCTTTATTTGAAAGCTGGTGCTTTTCATTTGGTCCCATTCAAATTCGATCTAGTAGTTTTTGAGTTACACTCCAATAGCTGAATAGAATGGCAGTCGGTATTAAAATTTTCAAATTGTACTTGTGTTATAGCGTAAACCTGATGCGGACAGATTAAATAACAATTGTGAGAAAAACTTGTAATAGTAAAATAAATAAACAATTATGAGAAAAACTTGTGATAGTAAAATAAATAACGGATTTTGAAATTAAAATAATTTTATTTATTATTTATTTTTTGTGAAAATAGTAATTGGCAGTAAATTACTATCAATCTTTTTTTTTGTCTTAATAGGCCAACGAAATAAAGCGACTGGGAGTGGTTAAGTACCAATAAATAATTTTATTTTACGTTTTAATATACAAAGGGAATTAAAAAGAGTAATTTGTAAAGCATTCACACATATTGAGGTAGAAAACGTATTATTATTTATTATTTTCTATATGAATACACGACAATGCGTTGTTATAAAAAATATGAATATTTAGATACCTATATCCTAGTACAATTTTGTATAGAAATAAGTACATACTTTAAATTACTTCCGAACTTGTTAGTAGTAATAGAAATTCCGTAACAAAAATATCTTATTGTGTACATCGTAACGTCGAGTATTTCAAATGAGTTTTTAATACGTTACATCTTTGTGGCTGTAACAAGGATGAAAGCGTCGGAGATAGCTTTTTCGTCTTCCACAAAATGTAGCCGAAAATATTACCATACATATTACTCCATTCTATGATAAATATAATATATATTTTTAGTATTCTGCGTAAGTTAAATATATATATAATAGTGTTGTGAAGGTAAAGAAGAAGCGAAATAATAGTATATTACATAGGTAAATTAATTTTATTTAACGGTAATAACGGAACGGGATAGGTCTTGTAAAACTGTCTAAAACCAAGTGCCATCTCAAATTAATATTGTGAGGTTATCTTTTATATATAGCGATATTTGTATTTAATAATAAATATCAATACATATAATAAAAATGTAACGGATCGATGTCTGTACATGAAACATGTATGAGGTAAAATATTAGTGAGACTTTTATTAACAAAATAGAATGAAAAAATAAATTGTTAGAATTTTTGTCTGTGCGTTTGTGCACGCTAATCTTAGAAACGGCTTATCCGATTTAGATGCGATTTTCAATAAAATATTGTAATTGTTGTAGTAAGCTTCACTTAACATTTAGTGCATGTTTCATGTCAATCGGTTCATAAATATAAAAGTTATTGAAATTTAAAGAATAACTCTACCGCCACTACACCAAGACCAAGCAAGCGAAACTGCTGGCGGGTCAACTAGTAGCTAATATTATATTTGATATATCTTTGTAAATGTATAAAATATGTTGTATAACCGTTTATTTGATCGTGTTTGTAACACGACATTCCGTGGATGGCATTCTGATGAAGTTTTCGGTCTTGTCTGTGTTTCCTTTGTCGGATTAATCCTTTTGCGAATAAGTTTTCGTTTGACATCGTGCTATATATCGAGTAGTTATAGATAAACAAGCATAAGTGTCAAAAAGATGGTAATGGTTATTATGTCCATTATGGCTTTTACCGTTGTCATATAATACTTTGTAGATTTTGGCTAAAATCTAAATATGTAATCAAAATTGCATCACCACATTGCTGATATGAAATTGAGTACGTATACCCTCTTTTTATATATGGTAGCTCTTTTTATATCATTGACGTATAGGTACATATATTTTATTATGTAGGTTATGTAGGGGCGGCTGCCCCATCCATCTTCTGAGTGCGTCCTGCGACCAGCTCTCAGATAGTCACGACAGCATAGTAACCGCAACGTGCTCGTTTGTTGATATCCGCATGTTGGTCTGCTAATAAGCTTGGTTCAGACCGGAACGAATAGTACCTAGGTATGTACGACGCTATGTCGAAGCACTCGTTCAATAACATTTCGTTTTGATTTTGAACTATTTAGGCATTTGTTTAGTAGTTGTGTGTGTGTATGTTACAGTACAGTTTACAGAATAAATATCTAGGAATATTAACTTATATTAACTTCATGATTAAACTACTTTGCGTCTATTAAATGTTACAATAACCAATCATTATTTTGATAGATGAAGATATTTAATTAATATTGTTGTGATTTTAAATAAGAGTCGATATAAATCGTCAAATAAAAAACAAAGCAATAAAACAGAACCAAAATCTTTGCTTAAAACAACCATCCTATCCTAATGCCCAAATAAATCCTCCCTAACAAGAACAAAAGACAAACCTCAGAGGGAAGAAACACCCGAATAATCCTACTTCTTTGAATAAGTTTTCGTTTGACATCGTGCTATATATCGAGTAGTTATAGATAAACAAGCATAAGTGTCAAAAAGATGGTAATGGTTATTATGTCCATTATGGCTTTTACCGTTGTCATATAATACTTTGTAGATTTTGGCTAAAATCTAAATATGTAATCAAAATTGCATCACCACATTGCTGATATGAAATTGAGTACGTATACCCTCTTTTTATATATGGTAGCTCTTTTTATATCATTGACGTATAGGTACATATATTTTATTATGTAGGTTATGTAGGGGCGGCTGCCCCATCCATCTTCTGAGTGCGTCCTGCGACCAGCTCTCAGATAGTCACGACAGCATAGTAACCGCAACGTGCTCGTTTGTTGATATCCGCATGTTGGTCTGCTAATAAGCTTGGTTCAGACCGGAACGAATAGTACCTAGGTATGTACGACGCTATGTCGAAGCACTCGTTCAATAACATTTCGTTTTGATTTTGAACTATTTAGGCATTTGTTTAGTAGTTGTGTGTGTGTATGTTACAGTACATTTTACAGAATAAATATCTAGGAATATTAACTTATATTAACTTCATGATTAAACTACTTTGCGTCTATTAAATGTTACAATAACCAATCATTATTTTGATAGATGAAGATATTTAATTAATATTGTTGTGATTTTAAATAAGAGTCGATATAAATCGTCAAATAAAAAACAAAGCAATAAAACAGAACCAAAATCTTTGCTTAAAACAACCATCCTATCCTAATGCCCAAATAAATCCTCCCTAACAAGAACAAAAGACAAACCTCAGAGGGAAGAAACACCCGAATAATCCTACTTCTTTACAAAAATAATGCAGCTACAATATTACAGGCAATCCCAGACATCAACTGATGTTTCAATTTAACCTTTATAACTTTGAACATAAGGTTTATAATACGCTTTTAAGGAAGGATACAATTTGAAACATCTTCGTTGCTTATGACACAAATTCGTACATACGTATAAAAATATTCATAGAGCTTATTCTCAGGAGGAATCGACGAGTCTTGATGAAATGTACACAAAGAAATATTTATGAAATGTTTCTCTTTGTCTTTATTTTTGTATCTGATTTATGAAATAAGTTATTCATTACGTGTATTATTAAATATTATAGAGTTTAAGCATTGATAACATAATCATCAGCACGTCTAGCAGGTTTTAATTAGTAAACAATTGGAGTAATATACTGCATTGTTTTAGATTGCCGTATGTTAAAATTAAAAATGTCAAGGGAACAAATAACTGCAAAAACAATAAATTTAATGCATACATATTTGACCAAGGGGTTTAAACAAGATAATTTGCTAGGTTTATAATTAAGAAAGATAATGTTAAAAATTACATCTCCAATTATGTTAAGATTTATTTTAAATTGTTGTAATTTTAGAGATAAAAAAACTATATATCCTCGGACGGAATTCAAACCCACATCTTTCGACAATCTGTGTCAGATACCATGACTGCTAGGCCACCGAGGCAACCATTCATTTATATTCTACATTAACCTCCGTATGGAGATGGAGCGCCATCTGTTGAATAAATTGAAATTTTTTATCCGATTGATAGAAAATGTTTAGAAAGACATAACATTCATATTATTGCAATTTTAGAGAAATAATACATTTATTACAATACACATTTATTACAATACAATACACACATTCTACTCGGACGGGATTCGAACCCGTGTCTTTCGATAATCCATGTTAGACGCCATGACCGCTAGGTGAACAACTAAGCCCAATAATGTATATTTAGATAATTGGTTAGAACCATACTGTACAAAGTATAGCATTTGTAAATATTAGCGTCTAGGTATAGACTCCGTCGGGTACCTAAATTAGAAGAGTGGATTCTTCCGACTCACCTTGACTACTCGGCCACCGAGGAGCCCGGCTGCCCGACTGATGATCAAACAATCTCTCTTAACAAAATAATTTGATTAACCTTCATATAGGACGGAGCTGCCATCTATCAGACACGTTGAGAAGCTTTATCAGACTAATAGAAGAGATGTTTGCAAATAACCACTTTGGTATGTCAATTTACCCATTATGAATTTTCTATAGCGTCATAGTGAATTCACAATAAGACGTTGTTTTCGAATTAATTCACAAGCATACTATCAGATTTTTACTGGCCATCACCAGGAAAGTCATAGTTATTGTTTGCTTAAGAATACATAACTACTTTTTCGCACAAAGTTTAACTTCATTATACGTGTATATCACATAGTAAAAATGTATCTACGAACTATCATAAAGCAAATAACAACGGTATTTAGAACTGAAATATATTTATACTGACAAGGGCACCCTGGTTCTTGATTAAAATCGGTGAAAAAGTCTTCTGCTTCTTCCTATTTGTATGGCTTGTGCGGCGTAACCACAATTTTGCCAATAACAGTTCGCACGGATTGGGAGGACAACAAACGATGGAGAATGATCGGTAAGCAGCGAAATGATCGGTAGCTTTTGGACCATTTAACTTAGGAGGATACTTTATCTGAAACGACTTTTACAGGACTTTACAGGACAGCACAAAAATAAATACTATGTATTGAACTACATTGAAGTATACTATGTATTGAATATAATAAATATGACTACACAAAAATGTAAGTTACCTACAAACAATTATGATAAACTACAAATTATTTTTATTAATTATGATAAACATACTTAGAATATATAGGAGTTTGCTAAAAACGAGTGTTAGAAGAGAACTCAGATTAGCCGGGCGAGATATAAATGATGGTAACTTGTCGTACAAAGAATACCGTAATCTCGAACAACTAAGAAAATGTGGTCCGGTGTACCCTCATCAAGCCCGCATTCGCAAAGTGAGTGGTCTCGTATTCTAATTTTGGCCAAGAAAACTGGAGTGCATGAGTGGAGCAAGAGTCAATTTTGTTCACTCATATTTTACATACTCTGTGCTATTGGAAATGTAGTGACAATTTAGTTACACTTGTATTTATTCATCTTTGAATTTCTCGCTAGTGAGGTGATAAAGTCAAAGCTGTCAAAGTGATTATTTGAAGGAAAGAATTAAACCTTTTACCACGCTCACGTTCAGGTTCAATCCGTCTTGTTTGGGATAGAAACGACAACGAACTTTGCTCCCTTTTTGTACAAACAACAATTTACTTATTATTATACTCTTCATATTTATTTATTTTCGTTAACAGTTTTGTCGAGATACATTTAAGTAACATTCTCCGGATTTTATTAAATTTTTTATGTTTTTTATATATAATAGGCTTACCTACTATCTCACTCGATGGTCAGTGATGATGCGGCCGAAGGTATCACACTAGATCTAGAATAGCGACTCAGCAGACGGAACACACCGTTAGATGCCTCGTGATTGTGACAGATGTTCCAGGTGTGACCCAGATGTTCCTGTGTTGGTAATATTGAGGAATACATCACGATGGTACCTTCACCAAAAGTTCTTAACCATTTTTGGTAACACTCCTGAATTATAATTACTTCGCTTCGATTTTGATTATGTGTCACAAAGATCCACATAAAATATTTCGCAATGAAACACATAATCAACCTCTTGTTTCACAAACCCTATGGTGCCCACATTCACTTTATTACAATAAAACGACCACATAGAAATCAAGCGAAAGCTGTGGACTATACAGAATCGTAATTCATTCGTTTTAATAAGTGAGAACACAATGCCTTTTAGATCGATTCTCGCGAAATGAAAGCTGGTATGGCATAGAACAAAAGCTGCCATCATTGTAATCCGTATGATTGTCATAGTCTATAGTTTACTTAGCAGTTTTACGAGTTCCACTGCGTTTATGAAAAAATGCTTTACAGATTTAGTCGTTAGTTTTCTACGTCTTTCATTTACTTGTGTCACAAATGCTGATCTATGACCTAAGTTAAAAAAATAGCGTAATTTCAAGTGCTCAAAATCATCCTCGTAGAATTACGGCTAAATTATATTTGAATTGGAAGGTTATGATTTAGAAAATAAGCAGATTGACCATGTATCAGGACCGAAAGATTGAAAAGACAGATTTTTAACAGTATGCTTATGTGGACTATATCTATTTTATATAGAATTTACGGATAAAACGTGCAATGACATTGGTTTTATAATAGCCGAGGAAGGAATCCAGCGCTTTGAGAAAATACTAGTGCTTCAGCCTCTACGCTCCCGATGTGTGCAAGGCTTTAAGATCAGCTTAAATCTAAAGACGTTGTTGATAAAAAACATAAGTTAAAAAAACAAAAAATCTTCAATCGGTTAATTAATCAAGCTTTACAATAGATGTCGTTCCACCCCGTACGACGGTTGAAATCAAATAGAGTTAAATTCGATGCTCGGAAGGTGAGCCTCGGTGGCCTAGAGGTCATGACGTCTGACACGGATTGCTGGAAAACGCAGGATCCAATCCCGACCGAGGATGTGAATTTTTCTCTCTCAAATTGCAAAGTTTGGTATCGCTAATCAGGCGTTAGTGCATTAAAATCAAATTATAAAAATATACACAAAGTGTTACACAGACGCCTGCTTTGCGTTACAATACCCAAAACCCATGGGGATACATTCATTTGGACTAGTGGATATCAACCACTGGATGATTAAATGTACGTCTACAATAAATTATATTTTATACATTACTATATATATTATATATAACGAGTAGACGATTAGTTTAGACAATATCCCACCACAACCAAACTCGTTTAAGGTAAAAGGATTAATAAGTTCAATTCTAAATTAAACCACCAGCTATCGTGGCCTCACGTAACTGTTTATCTTTAATCACCCTCACTTTTTCCCTATTCCACCCCTTTCGAAAATGGCACCCCGTAGAGCTCTGGATTAGGGTACCTAAATTAATGTAGAGCTGCGGATAAATAACGAAAAATCTGACAGGTCTAAATTAATGGCTGACATTTTCAACATAATTTTAAATAGCAGGGTACACGGCAACTTTAAATAGGATTTATATTAATATAAATTACTTTATGTAAGAAAGAAGAAATAACAATCGCAAGAATGGTTTTCGTAGTATTGTACATTAATAAGGTTTTCCATAACAACTTAACTGATTTCATAAAGCTGATACCTATACTTATTTGAAAGTCAAATATTTTACATCTCTTTACGAAACAAAAAGTCAAAATGTGTCTGAGGTATATTATTTTATTTATTGGTAATTACCCCAACTCTACCCGTGGGTGCCGTAGAAGCCGGCTAAGAGATAACAATAAGGTGAGCAGCAGCACCTACCCAGTCAAAAACCCCAAAACTGCACTCGCCAACGAGTATTGGCAAAACCCCCCCAATGGGGAGGTCTATGTTCAGCAGTGGACGTCCTACGATTGAGATGATGATGATGGTCAATGATGACCACCACTACGCCCTTACTTAATCGGTAGAGGTATACAAACAGTCAAGTTTGACAAGTACCTCCACATCTGACTCATCCAGATATTTATAATGTGCTTTGGAACAAGTGAAACGTGAAACCCTAGTATGTCTTCTCGGTTTAAACTTAAAATACCATCCGAACTGAAATATCGGGAATATCTGAGACTAAAATGTTCTCACAGACATCTACAAACAATCCAACACTCCTGAGAGTAAACAAATTCACGATCTCGCGATAAGATCGTTTGCGGACATTTTAAGGAAACTGCAGTAAAAGGCGCTAAAGAGCTTTCCAATTCAGGCTCAAATGCCCTGACACTTAGCGTCATTGTGCACTGTGACCAAAATTAGAGTAGTTTTTGTCTAGGCTTTCTTAGCCTTGGAAAGAACTTTATATATTATTACGCTACAAAATTAATGCCATATTAACTAGTAAAGCTCGGTTCACGCAAGGACGACTATAATAAATGATAAAAAATAGACACTGTTTTTTTTTCGCTTAGCTTGATCAACGTGAGTAAAAGTAGTTGATCCTTTATTAAAATTTTCTTTCATTTTCAAATAACATTTATACACTTCTATTAGGTTTTCTTCAAATAATACAAGCGCTGGAAGAAAGCGCGTTTCAGTTAAACGTTTTGTAAATTTGAAGAAGGATCTCGGTGGTAAGTGCGCTACAAAAACGAAGCGTGGACACCCCTTTGGAGACGGAATTATGCAGCCTCACGCGGCAGGATTCTATAACCCTTCCGAACGAACTCATGATTTTGCTTATCTGGTACCCGATCGTGAATTTAAATACGATTTTGGCGGACTCACCCCGACGTTAGGCGTTTTGCTTGTAGACGCAAATTTAACAGTCCTCGATATCTTGAGATGTTTCGAATTGTGTTTGGTTGTGTTTTAAAAAAAGTATTGCTGGGAAAGTGCGTGGGAGGTTGAGGTTTTTAAAGATACCGGGGATCTAGGCAAGTACTCACAAACGATTTCTTAGGGTTTAAAGGTATCAAAACATGGGAGTAATCTCAAGTTTTACATTATTATCATTGTTATTTTTTCACTTGTATTAATTGGATTGGTAGTACGTGACTTTTTCATTTGGTCGTATAATCATATTAACCCTACTAACAAAAATTAACTATTTAATGCATCGCGGTAAAATTGAATTATCCCGCATTACATTTCCACTTCGATGATCATGTTCTTTGTTCCATATAAATGATTGCAGTAAAATACCACAACGTGATAATGTCCAATTTACATGAAAATATAATTAATGTAAAATTAATACGAGGTGGCCTCTTGGCGTTAATAACGGGATGCGTTTAAACTTTAAACAATGAATTCGAGCGAATTGTATTTATTGAAACTTGGTAAATATTGCGGCCAGAGCCGTTTTAATTGGAATATGTATACGCGTTATGATCGAAATTTCGACACTTCATCATCAGCCTGCTTTCAAATTATTGGTAGAAGTACATACCTAACACAATTCATCCTATTTACAAGAGTAATGATGCGGTTTTAATAATTATGTGCCACATTTGTGACAAAGGCGAGAAGTTTTAGTTCAAACTATGGCTTAGACCTAGTTTTTTGATACTTTGTCACGTAATAATTACAAATAGTTAGAAAAATGAGAGAATCAGAAATAAAATTATTATGTATTTGTAAACTCAAATAGTAATAGCATGTATTAGAACTACGCAAAATGACTTTTCATTATGGGTCAACGAACGTGGTCAAGGTCACTGACCTTGATTTCAGTGTCGAATAATGTTATTTTTCTAGCGACTTCCAAAAAAAGGAAGAGGTACTCAAATTCGACTGTACGTTTTTTTATGTTTGTTACCGCATAACTTTCGACTGGGTAAACTGATCCTCAAAATTCTTATTTTGTTTGAAAGTTGGTGCTTTCCGTGTAGTCCAATTTAAATTTCATCAAATTCGGTCTAGTAGATTTTGAGATACATTCCAATAATTGAATAAATGGAAGTCAGTTTTACATTTTTTAATTGTACTGCTCTTGAATTGTTTTTAAAAACGATATAGATAGTTCTGGCGATTCGCCGGCCACTGCCGCGGAGCGCTCGCTTCCCTCGCACGGCTCGTACGTAGTGGTCATTATTAAACCTAACGCTCCTCCTCGCACGTATCCTGACATTACTCTGATTAGATACTTACTTACGGGAAAAGTTTGTTTAGGTGAAGAACGCTAATTTAGCATTTATTATGAAACGACTTACAATTACATTGGAACTAAAAAGAGTATCAAATATTATTGAAAGTTTTAGTTTTTATATATTTTTATTTAATCGTTATATAACTCCTCTGATATAATAGAGAATGACACGAAGTATGCTTTCTACTTTGTTTGTTAATTATTTGTATGAATTAAGTTGATTACTGAATTACTGCATAAGTGATTTTTTATTCAACACTTCAAAGTTCAACCCACCACAAAAAGTTCTTATTTTTATTTACACAGCTTCTATTCTTGTTTCAACCCATCACTATGACTTCAACATGTCATGGTGATAATACCGTTCCTATTTCTGTGTGCTGTTCAAAAATAAAAAGATTTCTATAATCTATTAGGAATAAAGATATATTTGTATTAGTCGTTATTACCGCGGGTAGTATACGATGCTTAAAAGCGTTGTTGAGTGTGTTCACTACCCGAATCGAATGTCAATAAATAATAATTTGGCTGTGATTGAAACAGAAATCATTTTTATGTCTTGCAACAAAGGGACTAGTATTGAGCCCAGTTGTTTGGAACGTTTGGTTAATGATCAGTCATCCCAACCGCATAAATATTTGGTTTAATGGACGGAATATAATATATTATATCAAATGAACGTGTGGAAATCCATGGTTCCGTGTATTATTGTTTCGCATGTATCCATCGATAGTTTTAAGTTTAGATCTTTTTCCGAATGAAAATTTTAGTTAGATAAAGATATAATATATGTTATGTTTAATTTCATTATTAGCTTTTTTTATTAGGCACAGTATCGTCTTAAATTATATATATGATTCATCGTAAAACTGAATACCATATTATATTTTGCACTTATTCACTATACTTCTGAAATGTGGAAACTACGAGCTTTCGAAGGGCTGTAGGTACCTATAATATCTATACATAACACTACACACACTACACACATAATATAACCTATTCTAGGCATTAGCCTAGAATAGGTTATATTATCTCAGGTCATAGGTTCGATCCCTGGCTGAGGCAAATATTTGTGTGATGAGCAGGGTTTTCGGTCGTTTTCGGGTTTCTGATATTCGTGATATTTTAATGTATAATATTATGATATGACAGTGTAAGTGGTTAAAAGTCATCATATCACACTGTTCGCGCTTATAACGCGCCCACACCGAGATTCATACAACTTATGAATAGCATACTTTCTCAACACCCTGATCTGGATATTTTTTTTGATAAAATGGGCAAATTCAGTTCTGTCGTCCTTGCCCATTTAAGCTGCAGCATGTAATGTTTTGGATTATCTGTTAATTATATGCTTAATTTGAAATAAAGAATAAAGTCTGCTTAATGATGCGTGATTTAATTACAGAGTGTGCAAGACAACATGAAGTACATTTTTTTTAAGTTGATACTAAATTGCTATTTGAGGGTTGCTGTGCTATTGCTTTTTTCTTACGCCACGGGGATGGTAGAAGGGGGAATCACGCAGAGTGAAAGTCTTTCGCCGAGCTTAGCCATGTTTCAAACCTTACTAGTTTCTGCACGTGACTCAGTCCGCATATAAGGCGAGTGATCGCGACCCCTTTGGAACTTTAATTTCCTTTGAATTGGGATAAAAATAGCGTATGTATATATATATATGTATACTGGGTTATACCCATACACCATAATACCATCTCAGCTTATAGTTGTAATGGTATTTATGACGGTAAAGGAGTTACCATTCCGAATTCCATGTAAATCAACCGTTTTAGCGCGAACAAGTTACAAAATATAGACTCAGTGATTACCTACTCGCTCACTCACACTTTCATATTTATAATTTAAGCGTCATAATTTTGTAAAAATGCAACATAGCAAACGCAACGCGTAATAGTAAAAAGACAGAAAAAGACATAACCACACGTAAATACCATAATATAAAAACCATAACGTATTAGAAACGAAAAAAGTGACTCTTGACTTATAGCCAAAATGCTCTCATTTTAACGGTGGGCAAAATCAACTAAAATCGAAATCAATTGTGTTGAAATTGATCATAGTTCAAAACGGAACCCTAAAACGTCCATTACGTAATACGGACACTGCATACCCTAGAGGATCGGAAAACGGTAACTGATGCCATTAAGTTCAATAATACACCGCAAGGGAGTAACAATGTAGCCAGCCGTGAAAGCATCCAGTGAGACACTTCCTTTTTAGCAGACTTCCAAAATAGGAAGAAGTACTGAATTCAGTACTTCCTCCTGTGTATGTATGTCCTGGCAGTATGTGTTTTGGAGGAACTGATTTTATTGATTATTTTTTGTTACAAAGGTTATGCCTACAAGTAGATTTCATTTAAGATTTCATTTACTTAATTTCTTCAACGACGGTAGATTTTTTAGTCATGCGAAACGGATCTGGTATCATTATCAATTGCAAATAGATTATGCACCTTTGTTTAACTAACGATATAGCTATTGTGACAGAGTCTCGTGAATGCTCAGCTCCGTGGTACAGGGGGCCGATTCCACTGTTTTAAATTATAGTCAAACCGTAGATGAACGACGACTTTTATACGTTTTCTCATTCTGTTTGGATTGATAAGTGAATGTTACTTGTCTGTACCAAAACTATTTAATAGATTTGTCATAGGATACTAACATAAAATAGGTAGATAATAACGCGGAACAACAAACGAGCTACTCTTAG